>VZRO01004060.1:150009-170599 GCA_013397915.1 Daphoenositta chrysoptera | reverse complement strand
ATATATATAAATAACTTTAAAAGCCTGTAAAACATACATGAGGAATATATGTAGTGAGTGAAAATTCCTTATGTAGGGAATGAATAATCAGCGAGGACTTACAGAAAAGTTTAATAATGAAGAGAAAACTTATGCTGGACCAAAACAGAGCTTTCTGTCTGCTACAGATTTATGCAGTTTTACCTTAAGCATTAGTGTTTTGGCTGGGTGATGGGGTGGAGGAAAAACATTTCCCCTGCCCTTTCTGTATCATTATTCATCCTCCCTTGGGGAAAGTAGTGCAAATGAGAAGCAATTCTTCTTTGGCTTCTTTGCTACTACTGGTCCACAGCACTGCATATAATGCTTTGATGGAAAAGAAATAACAGCTAATCTGGGTTTTGGCAAATTTAGTATTCCGTATTTATCAGTCCTCAGTCAGAGAGAAATGCACATATTACAAAGCTTGCAAAATTGCGGCAGTGTTGCTTTTTAGGTCCCAGACCAGATATCAGAAGTGGGTATTTCCCTGTGGCTGTAACTGCCTCATAGCAGGAAGTACAACAACTGGAAGTTGAAGAGCTAGTGTAAATGCACTGTCTGAAATGGGATTACCTTGGTGCATTTCAGGTTCATCCAACGATGATGAGAAGTTAATTTACTAGGGCCTCAGGCCAGACCTCCATGCCAAGGAGTCTTAGAAAAACGAGCCCCAAACCTGGACCTAAAATAGTATTATTGATTTCAAAGCTGGTCCCAATGACCAGTGAGCAGTGAGTCAGCATGTTGATTGCTTTTTTGACAAGAGAATTATTGCCAGGAATCTGATCTAGTGGCAATCTAGGATTACACCCAGATTAAAGCAGCCATTTGGGAAAATTCACATACTGTTCTAGAGATTGACCACCTAATGATTTTGGAAGCTTTCAAAGCCTTCAAATGGAAAGTTTGAAAAAGTTAAAAACTAACCAAACTGGCTTGGTGAACTAGTCTGATTGTTTAGAAAAAAAACAGGAATGCTGAAGCAGTTTTCCTCTCTAGGAGCAGTCTGACAGAGAACTAAGCTCTAGTAGAAGCAGTCAGTCTGATTTTTTTTGTAGGTGCCCCTGGTTTCCTTACCAAGAGTAGCCCGTAAGTATAAGGGGATAGCCTAGAGAGTAGAAAGCTGAGCACCAAGTTGTTCCTCATTAAATCAATTATTTTCTTGCACACATTTGGAATTGATAGATGTCATTAACTCACAATAAGGCAACAAAAGGTTTTGGGTATAACTTACAGGGATAAAAACATATGGCATACAAAAGGACATGCTTTTAGCTTGTGCTTGAGAAGGAAGACTCATTTGTGGCATACAGCACAAATAGACTCTGCTAGTTTAAAACCCTCTCCTTAGGGTTTTATGGTGCTTAACCTAAGTCTTGCACCACTGCCACAGCAATTAAAGTTACAGCCATCTAAAAAAAAAAAAAAAAAGGCTTTGTTGCAGAGAATATGAGAAGATAGGTAAGAAAATACACTGGATCATGAACTAATAATCACAGGGAATGGGAACAGTTCTAGTAGATAAGCGGAAAAGGGTGGTTGGGGTGCACAAAGCTCAAATTGACTGCACGATCTTTAGTATGCTGCAGTATGTTTAGCCAGATTTGGTGCTCCATTCAGACTACAGCTTGAGGGAGTGCTTAAAAGTGTGGAGCTGACAGCAGATGTGATGAGTGGGTGTGTGAACAGATCTTAAAAACTTGGCTGGAATGAGCTTAAGAGTTTTCTTTTTAGAGCTACTTTGAAGGAAGGCAAATCAGACTAGTGCTTGTTATTTATCTGCTATGAAATGCTTTCTTACTGTTCTTAGCCCAGATGACCAGTTGGAGAAGTAAATTTGGTTGGCTGAGGGAAAATGAAAAAATCTTTCGCTGTTTGTCCCTTTTTTAGCAACTTTATGATGACTTGTCATAAGCTCAGGAGTTTCCATGGCAAAGGAGTTTGGTTGTATATCGATCTTTCATTTATACTTAAATGGGTCAGGCACAAACTATATTTACTGGTTTTTGCTTATAATTTATGCAAATACTTTAATACAAATGAATACAAAATGCACATTCCAGTCTTATAAGTACATGCAAAATACTAAGTTATTATGAACTTGAAATTTCACTCTTACTGTCTGTCCTGTATTATGGACTGTTATTAAATTTAAGAAATTAATGATGCGGTCTTTCACTACTGGTTTTTTTTTCCTGGGAATAAACTAAACATCCTCATAATTACAGATAAGAGATAAGAGAACAAGTCTTACTATCTAAATGTTTCAAATAGTCATTAATAAATTGATCTTTCAATGCTGTTTCATTGCTTTCATTGTAAGCTCCATTTGTGAGTTCATAATGTGAGTAATAAAGAACTTTGTCCTTATAATACACACAACCCGTCTTTTGTGCCTTCAGTCCAAAAAGAGAGAAGTAATCTGGTTTTGCTCTCATATTTAAAAATGTGCCATGACATATGCCTACAAAGACATTGCTAGATTTAAATTTTGCTCTATATTGTGAGAGTACAGGTATGCAATATAGATATATATTTAAGAAAAGAAGTCCCCATGAGTAGCATTTCAGTTTCTTAAGCAATATCAGCAATGTGACCTACATAACATGTGTGCTTAAGAACTCTTTATCTACTTTGAGCATTTTTCTGCCCTCCCTTTCTGACCCCAGACTGATGGTTTTCCACTAATCAAAAGATATATTCCTCTTCTCTTAGTTTTGTGCGTCCCAGTGATGCCTGCTCAGGGATGAATCCATGACAGGAAGGAAAATAAAGTGTATCTGGAAATAGATAGCCTTTATCTTTATTGCCCTTACAGGTCAAATATATTGGTCTCTTCAGACATAATCTCTAATATTTTCATTCTGAGGAGAAAAAAAATATTGTTTAATACTATAATGGCTACTGCTGATAATAATAAATGTTACTGGGTAAATGAAGAGCTACAGAATAGGAGGGTCCTCAGTGTTCTGAGTCAGAGTGTCCTTCAATGCTATGTTAGGACCTGCCACTGAAGGTGAGGGTTATTGAGGTTCGGGTTAATAGATCCCTTAGGGCAGATTAGAGTGGAAGAAAACCAGTGTTTTGTTTTAATTTCTATATATATGCAGGATTTATTTTAGAAAAATTTGGTTGCAATAGAAAAGAGATATGTAGCTGGTTTAGTTATTATCTATATAAAGGTAGAAAGATGTCACCTAAGAAAATGCATAAGGAAAAGAAAGAAAGAGAAGACGAAAGGATAAGAGTAGCTAGCAGAGAGGAAAAATATCAAGTGGATCAAGTGAGCAAGACTTGATTGTTGCAATTTTGATGCCCATTGGTCGAAGTGATGGTGCAGTCTCGACCTGTTGGGGGTGGGGGAAGCCCACAAAACATAGGGTTCAGCGGGTTAATATATGTTCAAGTTCAGGTGGGAATGCCCAGATACTTCCTCTGGGAAGCGGAGGGGAGTTTTAAACTGTCTGATGTAACACTGTGGATCATGTGCAGTCCTCTGAGAGGTGAGAGGCCCAAAAATGGGTGTCTGGGGGGCACTTCAGGAGTCCTTGATGGCTTAAAACACCTCTGACATGACAGCTGCCTCTCACATGAGCATATTTGAGCCAGTTATACCACATGGGAAGGGACGAATGCCTTCAGGCCTACATGTGAATATTCTCATGAATATGAATGTTCCGATACCTTGAGCAGGGAGGGAGTTTTACAACTGAGTCAGCTGTGTAAGGGAGGAAAATGGCAAAATAAAAAGCATTGTCCCACCTAGCAGGATCCACTCATTGGCCTTTTCACTTACCTGGTTTAAAACCTATCTTGTTGCTAAAAGAAGCTTTGACTTGGTCATCCTCTAGTGATGAGAGCTCACCCCTTCTGCACCTGGGCTGTTCTTACGCCGATCAGAAGATGTTTCTATACAAAAACTACCAACTTCTCAAGGCAGGCAAGAAGAGAACTTAAAGATCTTTTCCCTTGAAATATAATTTTGAAATGTTTTTCTTTGACAACTCATGGGAGAAGTGTGGGGCTGGAGGGGGAGAAATTCTGCTTTTCCTGTAAGCAAATTGTAAAGTATTTCCCATCAATGTAAAGTTCTGAGCACTTTTATATAAATTCCAGATTTTAAAAGATGAAAAAAAAGATTCTGAATGTATGATCCAAGAATAAAGCTTGAAGTTTTCACAGCAAATATCTTCTCAAAATTCTTCAGAGAGTAACATCCATTTCTCACTTCACTTGGCATTTCTTCTCCATGAGCTACCTTTTTTTCCCCAACAGGATATAAATGAGGAATATATTCAAAGTAAACTGGGTTTACTTTGAACACAGAAACCTGGGATTCTGAGAATTTCTTTATTTCAAATTTCTTCAAAGTACTTTTTACTAGAAGTAAAAAACTTCCCACATTTATATACACTACTAACACTAGCAAATATAGATTACAAGTCACTACTCAGTTACCACTAGGAAAGCAAGTATATATTACAAGAGTAAAACAAATATATATATACATTTCAAGTAAGTTCATCATTCCAACTAGTGAAGTAAGTATATACTTACGAACCTTTATCTGTGAGAGCACCAATATATATATAATGTGAAATGCTAGTGGTAAAACATTCACCAAACCATTCCCAGGAATGGGACAAATAGATGATGGAGAAGTCCCACTTCAAAGATGATTAGTGTTATGGAATACAAGGTCAGCCGGGTGTCCCTAGCAAAGGTCTGCTCTGTCCAGGAGATTGTGTGCATGGAAGCTCTTTCAGAGAAGATAATTTTAAGTAGGAGGGATTTACTTTTGGTAGACACTTAAGTAGGCATAGAACTACTGTTTCTGGAATAGTTGTTGCTGACTTTGTTATCCTGCACTCATCAATGTGTCTTTGTCCTGCCAACTACCTCCCTTCAAAGGAAGTTATCGCTGAGCTTATCAGGGATGACTTAGGGCTCCTGACTGAGATGTCCTTCTTTGTTAGTATGTTTAGTTGGTTGCCTTTGTGGCTGCTCTATTAACACCTCAGTTTTTCCCTATTGTTTTTCACTGGGTCCCTTGCCCCACTAAGCAATGAGCTCCCACTCTCTAAGTTTACCTTGAACCACCGATGCACTCTCATGCACTGTACTGTTGGTATGTGTTTTCAGTGGTTCAGAAACAAGGTGTGGTTTTTTCCACTTCTTCCAATCAATGTTAGATTGGAATGACAATTCCCAAGAGCTGTCATCTCACTGTTTGAGATGTCTCCACTTCCTCTTGTCTCAAAGGCCCACAGGGTCTGAACCAGATTTTGGGCTTGTTATGTAAATTATTTCTGTCCCTGTAATTAAATGGAAGTCTATATAAATGTCTATGACACTGAAGCACTTATCTGAAAAAGCTATGTAATTACATGAAAAAAAGTGACAGCAGCTAAACTACTGCATTCCCTGTGCAGAAATGCAGCCCAAGTATGGATGTGGGTTGGAATGGCTACAAGCTCAGACATAAATAATTAATCTGAGTATTTTAATTGCATTGGTTACATGTATGCACGTACATCTTAAGAGCCCTGCAGATAAAATTTATTGTCTTGGATTGCTTGTAAGTAATGAATGTATTAGTCTTTTCCCTTCTGTTTAATAATTGAGCAATTCAGGCATTTAATTCTTGCTTCTAGTTAAATGAGCAATTTTAATTACAAAGTAATTGATTGAACAGTGTAAATACACTTCAGCTCTAATTAATATGGATGTATTATGTGGTGAATTGTACCAATACATCTTTTGTTACTGTGTCTGTATGTTCTCATACTCTATTCACTGCAATGAATGGGAGTTTCTGGATGCCTTTTTGTTTCTTCAGGAAACATGGTGTTAGAATTCTAGGAAGTTGTACAGTAGCAAAATTAGTAGAAGGACATGTTTGAACTTGTTCTAAAAAGATAAGACTTTGTACAAAAAACCCCAAACAAACAAACAAACAAACAAAACCAACCAGAACCCCTGAAATTCTCCATGTGTTTCTTTAAGTATCTTTTAAAATTCAGAGAAAAAGAAAACAAGAAGTTAGGCTGGTTTTGACTAATACATTATGTTACACTCTCCAATGTATATTAGCTAGTCATAACATTTTACTGGATGCTCTGCCCCATGTTTCTCTTTGGCTGAGGACATCTTTTTTAATTTCTTCTTTTACCCAGGCTTTAATACTTAAATAAGGATTGACATGTTTTCTGCTTGTCTTTTTACTTCTGTGAACAAGGCTATATTTAAGATTAAATCAACCAACCTCTGCCCATATTGTCGTTTGTCTATGAACTTCTCAACATTCCTCTCCTCTAACTTTGCTGGAGATTTTTATACTTATGCCAATCAGTATATGTTGACCTCTGTGTATAAGCAGGAAAGGGTGAGCAGCAATAATTTATGCTTGAATTCCAGCACTTGAATGACCGTGTTTTCTCCAGCTCTCTCTCCGAACTGATTCTTTCCCCTTCTCTCAGTCACTTGAAAGACATGAGTACCACAGCTATACTATTGTTACCTACTATCATTTTCATCTTTGTTTTACCAGTGGGAATAAAACCTGATTTCCAGGTGCTCAAACAAAAGAAAATGAATTGTAGTATTACCATAAATAGCCATTATACAGAATTATCAGATTGCTTTTTCTATCTCCAAAGAACTTTTTTCTTTTTTTTTTTTTTTTTACCTGGCATGTTAGCTTGCCTTTGTATTTTTATCGTTATATACTGGGGTATATTAGTGCTTTGAAATTGATTTGCAGATTCAGCTTTTAAGGAAGGATTTTCTCATCTATTCATATTAAGGCTGATATCCAGGATGCTACAACCCTGGCACTTGCTTTTGTATACTCCAGTTATTAAATAACTGACCAACAACATGCTGCCAAATATGTATTCTGTGTTGGACACACTTTCCTAAGAAAACAGTTATCTAAGAAATCCTACAAGCAGACATGAAGGAGTCTCACTGTTTTTCATACAAAGAGAGTAAATTACAAAGTAAGTAAAATTACAGTAGATTGCAAATATCCCTGCCCATAATTTTTCTTAAATCATTCATAGGAGAGACAGGTGTTTGGATAGAGCTCTTCAGTTGTGCTGAAACTACTAGTTCAGAAATCTTTCTACAGCATGCAGATAGTTGCAAATATTTTCCAGTATAATTCCTTTTCTATAAGAGAAATGGAGAAACTGGAAGAAAACTGTCTTCTAGAAAAAAGGCCTAGCTGTTTATTCTGTTTGATAGAGAGTCATGATATAAGTAAATGTTTTTCAGTTTGACTAAGATTATTTACTTTCAGATTTTCCAAGGTAAGCAAATAAGACAGAATGCTGTGAACTCAAATTCCGAGTTTTAAACTTGGTCCTAATTGGTAAACCTTTGTAGCTGCACAGGAACTTACCCATTTTTGTCTGTAAGAATCAGGTCAAGATTTATTTCAGGAAATTTAGACCACACAGGAGTCTCTCCATGTCAGTTTTAGAGCATATAGACATCTCAAGCTTCTTTGGATTGTGCATCTGCTAATTGGTCAGGCTTTGCTTCTGTACTTATAACATTCTTGGCAGAAGCTGTCAGTGATAAAGAGGTAAAACTGTATGATGTTCTACCAGTGTAAGAAAGTGGGTGTGCTTCTATTGACTGGAACCTCAGGTCAGCTGAGCCATTTATTTCCTGTTTACTTAGTTTCCTAGTTGTTGTCTTTCTGTAGTATTTTAGCCTGAATGAAAACAAAAGTCTTGGAAATCAAATACATCAGTGTGAAACAACCCATTATAACCTGGTCAGTGGTTTATGAGTTTGATGTTCTGAACAGTGTAGATATCTCTTTCCCAAAATATTGAAGACTATTTTTTATTTAAGTGACAAACAGCATTTTCTGGGAACATGATTTGTAAATTTTATTTCTTCTGGGGCCTCGGAAAGCTTTTCCTTCTCCATTAAATGCATGGTAGTAAAAGGCTATGAATTCTTTGATAATGAATGATGCTGAATCTGTAGAGGAAGTAGACACGCTAGTGGTTAATATGAGGAATAGAAACTCAGATTAACACACATTTCAGAATATTTTAAAACAAAAACTACAAACCCCCCAAAAATAGAGCAACAGCAACAAAAACAAGAAGAAAAAAACCTCAACAAAGACACAAAAATCCAAATGAAACGCTTAAGTACCTTTCCTTCCTTTTTGCTTTATGTGTGTTCAAGTATTTTCCTGTAGCCTTGGTTTAATAAATTGCAAATACTGCAGACCAGAGTATGTGAAATAAGTCTGTCATATTTTTATTTGACTTAATGTCTTCTGCAGCATTATTTTGGCACCACTCTAGAAAGTTCACTGTAGAGCAGCCCCAGCAAAGTGGCTGTGCCTTGATTCAATGTCAAGTGAAAAGATAACAGGAAACGATCTACTGGTGACATCTCTTCTCTGTCTTGGCAACTTCATGCTGTTGCTTAACTGCAGTCTAGATTGCAATTTAAATGTGTGCCAGAGCACATTCAAAGGTCTGAGGAGGCTCTTCAGTGAAAGGGATGTTTACAAAGAATTTTGTGTAACTCAAATGGTACAGCTGAAAAAATTTACTTCCCTTTCTTTTTCGTGCCCTCGTTTAACACACGTTATTCCCAGCTCTGTCAGTACACATGCCTGGGATTTGCTTTTCCAGTGAAGAGAACATATGCCTGTTTGATGTAAGTGGTAGAGTCTGCTTCCACAATTACATAATGTGACAGTGACAATGACTTGAAAATAAGGCTATTAATATTCAGAGAGCTAAAAATTGCTGCCATCGTATTTCCTTAAACTGCTGTCGTTCCTTGGTACAATATAAACCCTTACATAAGTATTCAAGGAAATAATTTTTTCTTTGTTTTTCAAGATGACCTCTTCCCCTCAAGCCCTCCAAAAAATGTAGCTAGAATTTTCTCTTATGTAATCTTTCTATTTAGTACCTGTTGTGAGATTGATATTATATAATCACATCTCACTTAAAATTATAATTAAATCCTTTATTTTCCGTATAATAAAATGAGCAGAGCCTCTAAGATATCTCAGAGGTATCAGTCAGCAGAACAACTGAATATATACAATAAATGGTCTTGTTTTTCTCTCTTAATTGGTAGGGTTTAGGTTATAAACTGTTTTCTGTCTGTAAAAATAAGAAATAAACTCCCTCACCATCCACATTGCGAAAACAAATGCTTTAAATCATTGTAATGAAAAACAACTGAAATTGCTTTCTCTGCTGCAGTTTGTGTGTTTTAATCAGCATGACAAGTATGAAGGGGAAGAAAGAATGTGTCGTTTCCAATACTGAGATAATTCCCCAAACACAGTGACAGTATGACACTAAAGAGCTTTACTGGCACATACTGGTGAACACAGCAGTAACATGAAATGACCAAATGCCAACCCTTCTTTAACAGCAAAAGGACACTAGGAGAAACTTTAAAAATATTGTCTTCTAATCTCTTTACCTTGTCAATTGTGCACCAGTTTTGTGAATTAAATTACATAATTAGTTTACAAGTATTATATTTTAAATTTTAAGTCACAAGGAGAATGCAGACCCTCCCTCATCACTTTTTTCATTGCCCTGTCTTCTGGAAGGAGGTATGTTTATAGCCTGAGAGAAACAGCATTTTTCTAATGTTGCTACTGAGACAGCAACTCTCAGGCATGTCATGGAAAAAACAGTAGGAGGAAAAAGCAAGGCAAGAAATGGGATGCTTGGGCTTTGTCAAGTGAGTGACTGATGGGAATGCTGTGATTTCAGGCTGACATAACATTAACATAGAGTAGGGAAACCTACATTAGGAACTGCTAAAGACAAGAGAGAGAACAAAAGAAAGGAAAACAAGGAAGAATGTATAGTCGATAATAGTTTAAAAAAGAAAGATGAAATGATGAAATGAATGAAAAAGAAATGAAGAAGAAAGTCAAAAGAATGATGGGTAAGATGATACGTGACTATTTTTGAAGGTGGAAAATAGAAGTAAAAAATATAAAAAATACAGTATTTCTTTTCTGAGCTCAGTACTAATTTTATTACATGCCAGTTTCTGAAGTTGTGTTTATGATAAGTAGCACAGTTTAATTTACAAACCAGTTGTACAATTATAATTTCTCATTCATCTGTAGCCTGCTGACAACTCCAAAAATCAGGGCAGTGTTTCAGTTCCCTGGCTGTTGTAATAGTTTTGGGAAGGCGGGGAGTCAGGGAAGTGGTTCTAAAAACCCTGGGGTTTTCAGTTACTGTAGTTGTGAAAACAGCCTTGGAGGACAGAATAAAGAAATTAGATTCTGTTGTACAAAAAAGCTG
This sequence comes from Daphoenositta chrysoptera, assembly GCA_013397915.1. Taxonomy (NCBI): domain Eukaryota; kingdom Metazoa; phylum Chordata; class Aves; order Passeriformes; genus Daphoenositta; species Daphoenositta chrysoptera. The sequence goes on along the minus strand of VZRO01004060.1, from coordinate 160,253 downwards.
CAGAGAAGAAACAGCTTTGATTCTTGGCATCCATTCTCATTCAGAACGCTTAAAGACGAGGACTTATGCTGTCAATACAGGCAAACGACATGGGTGTACTGAACATAATTTGCTTTATTTGTTTTGGCAAGTTATCTCTGTAACAGGCATGGAACTCCAGAAGAGATAATGCTGCAAAAGAAATGCCTTGTCACGGGTTATTAATTTGGGGACTTTAGACATCACTTGAATTACTCTAAAGTGAGCCTAGAGACACTTCAGAGACAGAGTCAGAGAAGCTTTATTCGACACCAGTAGTGTGGGGGATCACTCCTCCTAACACGCACACCCAGCACAGTAAATGGTTACAATTAGTGAATATTCATCACGTTCCTTGGGATAGGAGTGGTTATACAAATTACTGCTCGGAAGTCATTAATATCATTAGCATAGGTGTCACACATGTGCTGTGTATCCTGGTGGTCACACTGAGGAAGGCTCCTCTTCTTCCTCAGGAGTCTTTCTGATGAAGGCTACTAGTCTACCTCACAATGCACTTTGTTGGCTGATTCAGCGGTTTCTGGGCTGGTTTCAACAGGTTCTGTTCCTCTTATCTTGACACGGTGCATTCTATTTCTCTTATCTTGACAAGGCTAAGGGCATCCTGCTTCTTAGGCTTGTGATTTACATTTGCTGACGCTTAAGAGTTAACTCGTGCTTACATGAGTTAAATAACTGATCGACTCCTTTCACACTAAAAAGTGAGGAGCATGGAAAAAGCATGCATTGGGGGAATATTTACCAGAACTGGTTATGCTGACTGGAGAGGGAGGATAAAAAGTTCGTGAATAGAAATCACAATATAGAAGCAAGGGATAGAAAATGTAGTACTGGTAAAAGTTAATTTCATGGATTATAAATAGATGATAGAGACAATATATGGCAGATCTGTGAAGCCAACAGGCAGTGAAAATTCTTTAGTTTCAGAAATGTAGCTCCAAGCTCTAAGGAGTTTGGTCACGAATTAATGGCACATTACATTGCAACTAATTTAGAAGAAAATCAAGTCTGCATTACCTTTACAAAGTTCTGTGGGATGAGTAGCACTGGAATGGATATCAGAAGAAACAAACTGATTTCAGCTCTTTTCAAGAATAACACAAAATATATAAATTAGAGCATATGTACTGTGGAAGTAGAAGTCAGTACTTTTCTCTGTATTCATGAAGCTGAGGGAGATTCTGTATGCTTAAAAACTGATACAACTATTCATAGGGGATATTTGTCTTAGTAAGTTTTGCTGCTTATGGTTTTTTTTTTTTTTTTTCTGTTGTTCAGGATCTTAAACAAAAGGCAAATATTTCTTAAAATATTAATTTTTGTTCTTGAGCTACAAGGGCTGCTTCAGGTCACAAATTTTCCTATGCAATCTGATTGACTTCCATTCCTCAAAAACTAGGTATTTTAACACACCTGAAAGATAAATGGAAAACCTATACAGCTGTTTTCAGACGAGTCATGGTTTCTCTTGTACAGTGAACATGTATCTTGTCAAGTTTCTTTATTACTTGTTTTGTTCATATGATGGAGAGCTGAAACAAGTCTTGAGTTCCAAAGGAGGAAAGAGGAAGGCAGATATCAGAAGCCTAACTTTTGGGTTTATTTGAAAAAAATTGTATTCAAGATACATTCGGTATTTTTCTACGGGCTTCAAGAGATCACTCAAGAATAGATTTCAATCTATTAAAAAATTCTCAGATAGAGAATTATACTAATTTCTTCCAGTATGTATCTGGTTTTTTTCTCTTTGAGATCATCTGATGCTATCAGGAGACATCAGGATGTCAGGCCACATAACTCATTCAAATTCCATAGGTTGCAATTAGAATGCTAATCACAGGGAAAAGTGTAACTTCCTCAATGCTTCAAAGGCATTGTCCCAGAAAAAGGTGGAGTTACTCTTTCAGACGACTAGGAGGAAAAACCTACAAGATAATGGTGTCAATAAGATATCATAAAATGAATAGTATTTTTAAACTACTTTGTATATGCTGTGTACCCAGGATAATGTAAGAAATTTCAATATAGAACTTTGCACTGTGTCTAGCAGCCCAGTTTTCAAGTTTTTTTAGAAACTTGTTCAGATTAAATGATCCTTGAATTTATTCCATAAAACCAAAGAAGCTTGTAAGATCAAAAGTCTTTGAAGTTGCTCAAAAGAACTGATTAACTTGTGAAAGTATGAGGGGGTTTTCTGTCCCCTGAGGACAATGAATAAGATAGAAGTGTATATGCAAGTGCACAGAATTCGAATAGATGAAATGTGTCAGAGCACTGCAGCTAAAGCACAACTCTCTGCAAAGCAGAAGCAAAATTTTGTACCACATGCAGACTAAATACCTTTCTTTAATGTGTCTGGCATATTCCATAGATAGATATGGACAACAGTACATTAGCGGGTTTTTCCTTATCTTCAAAAATCTCAGAAAACATGAGAGAGAATTAAATCAGATACATGAAGACACTGTGGAGTGAGGGAGACATTGTTTTTCAGGAGGAGCTGTTTCTAATCTGAAACATATTCATCTGACAGCTTTTCTGTATTTTAAAGCATATTTTACTGAAAAAGAAACAATATAAAAATTCTTTCACTGGCTTTCACTAATTTATTTCTTAGAAGGTTTGAAGAAAGCATTCTATGAATGCTAAAGATGTTGACATCTTTTTTGATTAGTATCAAGACTTCTAAAGTTTCTGATAGTCTCATTTCTATTGTCATATATTACTGATAGTGATGTAGTCTCTAAGACTCGTTGCAGTGTGCTACTGTTTGGCATTTCTAGAAGCCAAGAGTTGTGTGTTATTGCTAAGATTAGAGTCTGGTTTGCACTGTGTGAATGTCCAGGCCTCAGGGTGGACACCCTGGTGTGAATAAGATGCTCCATCCATGGTGTTAAATTATTTTGTGCTAATAATGGCTGAGGATTTGCTTCAAATTGGTCCCAGATCACTTGCCATGGATCAGGAAGGAATGGATTAAGTTGAATAAGGCAAAATCCTCCAGGGGATAGAGAAAATCACAGACACTGTTGGCCATATTTTAAAACTATCCCTGTTATTGCACGTTTTTGTGATACTTGGACACTTCTTGAGTTAAGGAGAAAGAAATATTTTGGGGACATTGCACATTGAGACATTGCTGAAAGCTAGAAATTTGGTAATTGGATGCTTACCTCTAGTTACACATGCCCGTCTTTGCTTTTTCCCCTGCTCAGCAGTCTTCAAATGAAATTTTGCTGCTCACTTATTATATGTTCTGACTGACTAGAAATAGACATACTTTGTTTTTTATTTGCCTCTGAACTTCACAAATGTCCTTCAGATGTAAAATGGCTTCCCTAAGGCACGACCAAACTCCATGGCCTTTTCAATGCACTGAGCCTGTTCATGAGGCAAAGACACCAACATGACACTGATAAGAAATTAGGTACTTTATTAAAATCAAAACAAATCACTGGTGGTCTCCACCCACACCCACTCCCCACACCTTGCATCTTAGCACTCTTTATATGGAATTGCTGTTTTAGTGCAGCTTATAATTGTTTTTCTTTGAAAAACATTTTCATTGAAAACTTATTTTTACACTACAGGACGTAGAAATTTTGGTATTAGTCTTCATTATCTTTTTTATAACGGAACTGATGGCATTGTACATCCAAAGGTTTTTCATTGACTAGGTTTCTTAATTTAGACTGTTCTTTCAGATATTTTTATAGGGGTGTTTCATCCATCTGTTCACTTCCCCCATGCGTTTTTGTTTTGAAACTATTTTTCATTCTCTTACGATTTAAAATTATAAAATGATCCAGCCATGAGCTATGATTTTTAGATCTACACACTGAGGTAAAAAACTTCTGAGGAATTCTCACCTTTCCAAAAGCTTTTGATGTTTAATATCTTGTTGCATACAGACAGGTAAGTAGTGACTGGATTCTGTATTTCAGTGTAACCTTAATGACTGGCTTTTTGTTTGAGTTCAGGTAGAAAAAGAAATTAGGGGATTTATATTTTTTCCCAAGTGTGAGAGTGATTATAGAACTGGTCACATTTCATTCACTTTTGTCACTTGATAGAATGAACAATATCTCCAGCCATCTTCTGTGGCTGGAAATACATAAGAAGTAACTCCGACCAACAAACTCTATGGGTATCTGCACCAAATTTCACTGCTATAGAGTGATACTGCACTGAGACCTTTCTAATCATGGTCCCTGTAGACCCAATAAATATTTTGCATTCAGGATGGGGAGGTGTAACATTTTTTCCTTGCACATGAAACATCTCTTACTGCTTACAGGATCTCAGGTGTTCTCTTAGAGTAGTCTGACTGATGAAGAGCANTTATACATCCTTTGTGTACCATTTCCTTATTTGTCTTTTAGTCAGAGTTTATCCTGACTCTGTCATGTCACTATCTAAAAAAAAGGAGAAATAGCATTTAACTTTTTTTTTTTTTTCATTTTGAGAACTTTCAGTTAAATTCATCACTTTGGGGGTCTTTTTCTTAAGCCTAGTTTATTAGAACTCTTAGAGCTCTTTTCAAGCGCAATTTCTGGAATAGCTAAACTCAAAGCAAAATAAAACAAACTGAAACAGAATATTCAAGAAGGCTCCTTTTTATCTTTAAAACTACCATTGCCAGATCAAGGTAATAGTAACTCATGGCAAGTAAATTAGTAAATTATGGTAAATATGCAGCATTCTTAGAGTTTTTAAATTGTTTGAAGACGTTTATGCAGTTTAGTTACTTTTTGTATTGCAGGCTGAATATAAAGATTTCTAGACTAAATACATAATAGATTCCCTATTTTTAGTGCCTGCACTTGTGCTAAAGTGTACCTCTAATATTCTAATGTGTACAAGTCTCTTTTATCTGAGTCCTTAAAATATACTTTTGGCCAGGATATCTGCATTTTATGTGGTAGTGAATTTTGTAGTATCAATTCTACGAGTATCTATGTGTATACATGGATACATACATATCTCTTTTATAATCAAAATAATATCCTTATATTTTCTCAATTCAGGCCTGATGTGATTAACCATGCCTTAGAGACTGATTGTGAGCAGGCAAATGAAGAGAGCTTGGGAAATAAGTGTATGGTGTTATGCCTATGCAAGAATGACATTAATAGTGATGTGAATGAATGGATTATGAAGTGTTCCCCCACATACAAGTCCAGTGAGCAGTTAGTGAATATCAAAAGCTCCATGCTATAGTTGAAGGAATTAAAGAGGATACAGTGAAATGATGGGCCACTGCGTCTTTGACAGGCACAGGAAAAGAACACGGTCCCCTGGTTGGCCACATAAAGGGCCGAGGAAAGGAAATAGAAAAGAGAGCACATTGTGCCATGACAAACTCAGATGTTAGATATATGCATGCCTGAGCAAAAGAAACTTTTTAAATGTATGTGTATGTTACTAATTATTTATATCCTTCATCAAACATTTAGCACATTTAGCTATGGTGAATATACAATTCATCACACTTGGCCACTGATTCCCTTCTTATATTTATTTAATATTCTTTTCAATAAGAGTAGCTGAAAAATGTAAATGAAAACATTTCTCTGCTGACATCCATGGAGGTGAGAATTTGCTGCTGGCTTTTTGAATTGCTGCCTTGTTTCAAATATGTGTAATTTAGATATAGCATCCTGAATGAGCACTGCTGGTCTCCATCCTTTGGATATTAAGCAGAAAAACATGATAATTTTTTTTTTGCCTCCTGATGCTTAGTCTAAACATTTTTAAAAATGAAGTTCAGATGAGGATGTGAGGCTTTTTCTTTATTCCTTCAAGTCTGTCTCTACAAATTATTAAGTAAGTTTCTAATATAGAAGTTGTGCAATAGATATTTTCTCTTTCACTTTAATACTTGCATCTGTCTCTGTCTCTTCACTGCATTATCAGGGTGTTTTTTTAGGTATCTAGTTGGTCCAATATGTCCATAATAATCACCAACTGTGATATTCTCCTCCTGAGGAATAATCATGATCAGAAATATTGTTTGAAACACAACTGCATACAACGTACAGGAAAAAGGAATTGGCCTTAAAAGAGGCATAAATGTGTATGTGGACTATATTTTTTCTAATGCTAATTGTTAAAGTCCTTATTCTTCCTCTCCAGAAAGATCACATAAATGCAGTACTATGAAAAATGAAAAAGTATCAACAGATCAAGTCAGTTGGGAAATCCTTGTTTTGTTTGAGATTGTGGTTCTTGTTTTATGTTTTGTGGTTTTTTCTTTTTTGTCTAAAGAAACATTTTGCAGAGGGAAAAATTATGTTTTTTGAAGTAGGTTTGTTTTTCTTAAATTGGAGTGTGAATATTTTTATGTTGTTTTTCCTTCATACTCATATGTAGTATCTCCTTCTGTTCTGCTGAGAAAACTCCCCACAATTAAGTGAGATGTGTCAGCCATGTAAAGTGAAGGGTCTTGCAGATTACATTTTTACAGGCGGAGAAGAAGCCAGGAGTGCAAAAAATGGTAGGGTGAAATTTGCCATTTCATGACCTAAGGTTATTTGGTTCTGTCAGTCTTGCAAGCAGAACTTAACTGTTGTAGTCTATAGGGTTGGGTTTTTTGGGTTTTTTTAAGTAACAGAATGTTCATTTGGTGTTAGAATTTCTACACAGCATTTGGTAACAGGTATATTTCATATTTTATCACATATTTTCTGTTCATTTTTCCTGGAAAGCTGGTAAAAGAAATGAGGAGATCAACAAGTTCCTATGAAAATCAAAATTTGCTTTTCACATAATCTATTATTTGGCACTAAAAGTTAAAAAATAGCAGGTATGCAAACCATCTGCAATATTATTTTGACTTTTTTTCTTGGGTTTTTTTCGGTGTTTTTGTAAACATGGCCACCCTGACTGGGTATATTTTCTTTTCCCTTAAAAAAAAAACATTTTGGTAATATTCTTGTAGAAACAAATAAGCTATTTCATAATACTTCTTGGAAGATCCCCCTCTCTAACCTTGAAATATTAGTTACTGAGCAGACCAAAACACAGAAGTGCTATTCCTTCCCAGAGGATGAAAAAACAGACAAATTAACGAACAGCATGACATTAAAATGGTTAGGTGAAAAGCTGAAGACTTAGCCTATTGTTAGACTACTCTGAACTGACTCCTTTACAATCACATTTTTTGAAGAAGAATTTTAAGTTGGAGCTAGAGGGAATTTTTTTCAACAGCGCTACTGAAAATGATTGAACTTTTTCTTGTTTCCTAAGGCCTTATTTAGTTGTATTTTCCTACTTGTATTCAAAACAAATTATGAAAATATTTTCAATGCACAACGATGACTTCCTGGTAGCCCTTCCCCTCTAATCTGAAGGTAAGAGTATAACTAAAATTTATTTCAGTTGAAGAACAAACTCCATTATGGGAATCTCCTGTTTGTGTGAAAAATGAGACCTTACTTATGACATTGCTAAGCAACAGGGAGCCTATAGTAGTCTTCCTACTCTTTATCAGCAGTTTAGATAATGAACCCTTCCTACCTGCGACAAAGGTGAGTAAAGGCTTGTGAGAGGGCCCAAGCCTGTGCTGAATTTACTCTTCATTGTCTTCACTACTAAAAACAAAACTGATGAGTGTAGAAAAAACTTACATGGAGGAAATGGAGTTGTAACTAAACAAACCTTCACATGTCCCTAGATTTGTTCCTTTCCAAAATACACTGAGTACAACATGGAAATTAATGCGTAAATGTACTGGATTTGAAGTTCTTGATCACTGAAGAAATCAGTAAACAGAGGAGAAAAAGGAAGAAAGAGGAATAATGACAACAGTGAAAATATTAGAAGCAATAAGATCAGTGTCATAACCACAGTGTTTTGCTATCATTCCATTCATCACATGCTATCTTCAGTGCTGTTCATTGTCTCCTTGAGAAAGAAAATGTATGTTTGGAAAGAAGAGTGATGAAGCAGACATGAAAGAGAATGCAGTTAGATAAAGTCCCATACCTGGCAGCATTTTGCCCCCATTTGTTATGGGGAAAGCAACAGAATAGCATGGGCATGCATTAATTCACAAAAAAATATCAGAAGTCATCTTGTTTCTTATTTCTTCACCCATTTCATGTTCAGCATCTCCATTGTACCTACGATGCCTTGAAAGGATTAGAAGTAGCCTGATTTCCCTTAATGCATTAATGGTGTTGTCCCAGTTTTCAAGAAGGGCAAGAAGGAGGACCCTGGAAACTACAGACCTGTCAGTTTCCCTTCAGTGCCCCGTAAAATAATGGAAAAGATTATTCTGGGAGGTATTGAAAAAACACCTGGAGGACAACGCAGTCATTGGTCACAGCCAGTACACCTTCATGAGGGGGAAGTCCTGCTTGTTGAACCTGGTTTCCTTCTAAAAGAGGGTAACTCAATTGATCTAGAAAAGCTAGTTGATGTAATCTCTTTGGACTTCAGGAAAGTTTTCAATACTGTCTCACACAGTATCCTCCTGGACAAAATGTCCAGCCCACAGCTGGATAAACACAGCATGCGGTGGGTGAGGAACCGGCTCATGGGTCAGGCACAAAGGGTTACAGTGAACGGGATGACATCAGACTGGTGACCTGTCACTAGTGAGGCTCCACAGGGCTCCATCCTCAACCTGGTTCTCTTCAGCATCCTCATGATTGACCTGGATGCAAGACTCAAAGGAATACTAAGTTTTCTGATGACACTTAACTGTAAGGAGCTGTCACCACCCTCAAAGGCAGAGAGGACCTGCAGAGAGACCTTAGCAAATTAGAACGATGGGCAACCACCAACCATGTGAAATTCAGCAAGGGGAAGTGCTGGATTCTGCACCTGGGATGGGGCAACCCTGGATGTATGGACAGGCTGGGCAATGGGATGCTGGAAAGCGGTGCTGTGGAAAGGGACCTGAGATCCTGGTTGACAGAAAGTTGAACATGAGTCAGCAGTGCTCTGGCAGCCAGGAGGGCCAGCCGTGTCCTGGGATGCATCAGGCCCAGCATGGCCAGCTGGGCAAGGGAGGGGATTGTCCTGCTCTGCACTGGGGTGGCCTCACCTGCAGACCTGCAGACAGTCTTGGCTGCCACAATACATAAAAGATATTAAGCTATTAGAGCATCCAGAAAACAACAACAAGTATGGTGAATGGTTTGGAAGAGAATTCTCATGAGGAGCAGCTGAGGTAACTTGGTTTGTTCAGCCTGGAGGAGAATGAGGGTGACCTCACTGGAGTCTATAACTTACTCATGAGGGAAAGTGGAGGGGCAGGTACTGATCTCTTCTTATGACCAGTGGCAGGACCAGAGGGAATGGCCTGAAGCTGTGTCAGAGAAGATTTAGGTGGCATATCAGGAAAAGGTTCTTCACCCATAGGGTGGTTGGGCACTGGAACAGACTCCCCAGAGAAGTGGTCACAGCACCAAGCCTGTCTGAGTTCAAGACACATCTGGACAACACTGTCAGGTACATGGTGTTATTCTCAGGGTGTCCTGTGCAGGGACAGGAGTTGGACTCTATGATCCTGATGGGTCTCTTCCAACTCAGTTTATTCTATGACTCTATAATATAAAAATACCCAGAGACTGGAATGAAATTAGTGACAAGTATTGTAGGTTATTTCCTTTGATGATACCTCTCCTTTGTCAGCCATTTTTGTCATGCTACAATACCAAGAGTTAGGTGGAACTTTGGTCTGACCAAGCCCTGCTCTAAGGGTAAAGGGCCGACAGAAATATTTGGATATATAAGACCAGGATGCTAGCAGGTTTGGGAGAAAATGAATTAAAATTTTCCAGGCAAGATGATGAAAGAATCACCATGTAAAAGGCAATATTGGACTATTGTCCAGGAAGAAAGAGATAGGAGTGCCTTAAAATGAGTTTAAGTGCTTCAGATGTGATATTTCCTCTCACTTGTCCCACACTGAAAGCAGAGGTTGCTTATGGAGTTTGATGCCCTGCAAAACACAGTGAAAAGTCCATTTTCATAATAATTGAAAGATCGGAAGTCATTAATAATTTTGTTGCTTTAAAGACTGCAATAGCTGGTCACTCTTCTGAAAACTTTCTGGCTGTTGAATACTGAGGATGACTAAGGCACTTTGATGCTGTCCATCTCCATGGCATTTTACTTTGCAATGTTCTTTCTGGAACCAGGTCTAAAACCTCAATTTCTCCTTTTTCAGGCTAGCAGCTGATCACTGTACCAAA
>VZRO01004060.1:76255-142371 GCA_013397915.1 Daphoenositta chrysoptera | reverse complement strand
ACTTTTTATACCCCCGGCTCCTCCCAAGGTCTGCCTGCTGACAGGACACAACTGGCCCAGTCCAACGCTCCACTGCAGTCCAGTGCTGGAGACCTTCTGCCGTCTGACTGGAGAACCTCTCTGGAGGGCACAGGGTCCTTGGTGTTCCCCTGCTGACTGCCTGTCCCATGTGAGATATGAAATGCTTGCCAGGAAAAGTCCCCCCAGGGACAGGGCTTTCTCCCATCTTCTCCTGGTTGACTCCTGCAAGTGGCACTTGTGCAACCCCTGCCCCACATGCATCTGACAATGTTGAGACAGAAATCAAAATTAAATTGGCTCCTCACACGCAAGCTAGCAAGATTCCTATAGCTTTTTGCTGAACAGTCTTCAGTAATTTATATAGTTTCTGTAAACAAATCAGACAAATCACATTTTCTGAGGAAACACAAAAAGGACAAGAATTTTTCACTTAATATTCTCATGATAGTGTATATCTTGAAGAAGTTGGAAATAAAGATTTATTTTAAGCATTTGGGATATGTTGATTGGACATAGGTAGTGCAATGTTGGAATTCATGTTTTAGGACCTTAAAGAATAAATAATGTCCAGAATAATCTTTAATTTACTCTGCTGGCTTGTCAAACCACGTTACATAATTGCAAGGCAATTGAATTTTCTTTTACTTTCTGCTTTTTTCTTTTTATTTTGGAAGTACTATAACAGTATACCTGTAAAAGTATATCTGTACTTGTACAATAGCACATTTTTGTCCATCCTTTTATCCACTTTTTCCTTCTTGGTTCAGGTGGATGCTTAATAATGCACCCAAGCGCTAGTTCCTCTGCTATTTAGCAATCCAGGAAAACTTCACCCCACAAAGCTACTTTATTTTAAGCTAGAGCAATGGAGGTGAAGTTACCAGATATAATTACTTCAACTGAATCACCAGAAGGTGAGTTAATGTCAAACAAATAATTTGGCAGCTTTCCTAGTGTTTTGTCAGACCCCTTGTTCATTTCTCCAAGCACCTGTGTTTTTAGAGAACTTTTCTTTCCATCTTCCCTAGTGTGACCTCTCTTCCATAGTATTTCTTTTCCATTTCTACACTTTCAGTCCTGATATAGGGTGGTGGTTCATAAATCATCTTGGGGGTGTTCATGCTATCTAAAGCAAATGACGTTTACAAATTCTGCAGGAGGTGGAGGATATTTTTAAAAAATCTCAGTGTCTCTAGAGGAGAGTATTGTCCACTGCTAATGTGTGAAAAGCAATGCTATCAATGCCCATACTATGAGAAAACACCATTAGCAATAGATACTTTAAATGTTGCATAGGATAGAAGTACACTGAAGCATTTCTTCATTTTTGCAGAGATGTAAACTTTTGGATTTGATATTCCAAAATATGCAAGTCTAGTAGCTCATCTTGGGAAAAAGGTTTTAATTTCAAAAACATGGGAAAAGCAGACAAACTACAGATATCCTTAGCTTTACTTATGTTTTTCTTATCCTTTATGTGTTTTTCATTGCATTATAGTCTGTTTTCTCTTTGCTTAATTCTGTCTTGCTGTTCCTCTGCAGTCAAGTAAAAACCAGCATAATGCATAACAGGGTATCATGCCACTTGGCTATGTAGTCTTTTACTTGTGCTATATTTCAAAAATGGAGCTCTGTCACGAATTGAAAATGTGCCTCATCAATTTGAGGTACTCAAAAATTATATTTAGCATGAAAAATATTCAAAACTAGTTGGGTAGAAGTAACACAAAATAACCCTGTAGAAGATTTGTCTTTGCTTTTTGCATTTTGTACAGATAGATATTGTTCACAGATCACCACTATATGTCCTTTTGACTTTCACTAATGCTGCCTTATACACAGAACAATACCCCTGAGCAGGCTGGCAAACATCTGGAAGACTTGAGAAAAAAAAATATCATTATTAAGGATGTGCACTTTCTATTTACAGGTGAACCTTAGGTTCTTGAGAGAAATACATTCAATGTACCTTTGTCAGACATGGTATCATATGAGCCTGATATCCAGTCATGACAATTCTGTTTTATTTTATGGGCTTGACGCACAGGAGACAGGAAAGACATAAAATGTAGCAGGAATAACACTTGAGAGGTGAATTGATCCATCCCAAACAAACGCAAGAACTTGAGATAAGATGGGAATATTCTACTGTCTAAAGCCCGTTTCTTGTTTTGGATGCTCTCACCTGTGCTAAGAGAACTGGGTAGAGATGGGGGAGTGTTAAATGCTTCTTGAATAAGTTGAGGAAACAAATGAAATGTAGATCGTTTTGTCTTTCTACCAGAAAGATGAATTGTGACATACACTTTCCTTAGTTTTGTTAGTTTTCAAAAATTTCCACTCGTTATTTTTTGTTTAACATAATTGGTTGTCAGTGAGAAATTTCCATTTCTTCTCAAGGTACTCAGGCATCTAGTCACATTAATTGCTTCAGTTTCTTTGTCCTTTACACCACCTTTTATTTTAGGACATGATATCCATCAGAAGCCTAAAGGCTCTATTAATTAAGATCTGGCAACCAAGGAAATGTTAGCTGTGGAGTCTCTCTGAAATCTTAAGTCCACACTGTCATGAGAAGGAATCTGCTCAGTCTGTGCTTTCTTCTGTCCTCTTACATCATCGCCAAGTGTTTGAGAAAAGAGAGGAGGGAAGAGGACTCTCTTCTGAGCAGCTACTGGGCAGCTGTGTTCTGAGATTGAGGAGGAATCTCATGGACAACACTTCCAAATGTGACTGCTGGCTGATTCAGGGTTTCTCCATCTAGGACTTTGAACCTGAAATACCTTCAAAGCAACGTACATTTCAGAAGGCATATTCTTAGATGTGAAACTCAGGCTCTCCTAGATATTTCAAATTTTCTGTCAAAATTACTGATTTTTTACCATTGTAATGTTGTCTGGATATTAAATGTAACTTAGTCATTTGAAATGATACTATTTAATAGGCTGTCTTTAGACAGACTAAAAAGGATCTGATTTATTTAGCATAAGTTCATTTGATAGGCCAATATTTTATTCAATATAATGGTAGTAAAACAAAAAAAACTAAACATTCAGAAGACTACAAGTCCTTTTCTACTTCTTTATATTCAGAAGACTACAACAAGTCTTTTTCTGCTTCTTTACATTAACAAGAGATAGGAACTTTGAAGAGAAATGTTTTCTCTCAATTGATGTTACACTGTTGGAATCAATGAATTTTTCCTTAGCTGTTGTAGCTGATATAATTTTCAATTTTTCAGATTGTCAAAATTAATGCTTGTTCTGGTTCTTTGGCTTCAAAGCAGATCAAAAATTCAATTAGACTTTTATTTCCAAGACTGTAAACTTAGTTACTGAAGTGTGATACAAAATCAGCAATCATTGGCAGTGGGGACAGTGGGTCAATAATAATTCCCATATTTGAAACCATTTGGGACAGGGAGAATTTGAGATTAAAAACTGGTGTATTTAAAATCATGTCCTTCCAAATTCTAAATTAGTAGCTGGTAGCTACCAAATTTATCATCTAGAAAGGTAAATTTCTCCTGAGTCCTGATTCTGCAAAGATTCTCACCCCTTTCTCACCACACCTCACTCAGTCCCTTTATGCACTATTACAGTTATTCACTAGTGATTCAAGTATATCAATCTTGATCTACTACATAAGGTGAATCTAAAGGTGTTCCACCACTGTAGGACAGACCTTCAGGCAGAAATGAGTCTGGGCTTACCCCAGCCTAGGGAAATGCATCCAAGCAACTGCTGACAGGTATTTTGGATCCACAGTAACTTATTTGCATTTGTAGCAGTGAACCTTTTTCTAGTCTGCATCTATCTGTTAGGAATAACAGGGGCACAGACAGGTAAAAGTATTCTGCCCACTGAGATGGAGAACACTCATCAAAGACAGGGTTCGTGAGGGATGTGTCATTTTTACAGTAATACCTACAATTCACTGGTTCTTTAATGCAGTTTTTGTTCAGTGTCACAAGAGACCATTAGATATAATCTAGTACAGGCTGGTAGGAATGACTTAGGTTTTAACAAGATGATGCTTCCAATATAGGAAAAATATCTTGACATATTTTACAGAAAATACTTAAAACAAAATTGCTTCTGAGCAGCCAGTTCAGTTTATTTGATAAAAATGGCATTATTACTATTAATTTTAATAGTAATCCTCTTGCCACCAAAGTAAGGCATCTAAATTAATACTCTTTGAATAACTTGGCCATCTGGTCTTTTTTTTTCCTATAATTGATTATTCATTTAAAAAAAATTGCTGCTGTGTGATTTTTTTTTTCGAATTATTATATTAAAAATAGCAGTTTCATGGTTTTTATTGCCATGAAAAGTACAATATTAGATTTACACAGTTCAATTAACCTGAGAATGAGTATGTATTGGTAACATCCCTTTGGAAAATCATGTATTTGGGATGATTTAATGAAGAAGTTTAATTGCTACTATTATTTCAGAAATATATTAAAAGACTCAGTATTTTTATTATTTGTTCTTTACAAGTGTAATTTCACTCTAGAGATACCTAACTTTCTCGTGCATCATGTGAACCTTTCAATGCCTGTTGTGAAGCTGCTCAGTTTACTGCCTAATGAATCCATATATTATCACAGTATAGCTTGACACAAGTGCTGTAGGCTTGCATAAACAGGCTCATTTTTTAAGAGTAGGAGGCCATATGTGAAGTGAAAGGCCCGTGTACTGCTCTGTGAGAACTGACTGAAAAAATAATTGATCCCTATGACCACACTGACCTAAGTCATGTCAGATCTTGGTGATACTTGGCAGTTTTCAGCTGTTATTTGGCAGCTTGCAGTCAGCAGAAGGCCCCTTGCAGGTTGCATCTGGATCTGGACTACAATCAAGGAAGGAAAAGACATGTAATCTCTTTCCAAATCGATTCCATTTATTTATTATCCCAAATCTAACAAGCTATTGAGAAATTAAATCAAAGAGGATTTACACAAGTTAGTAGTACCAGAGATATCTCCATAAACGTATGTGAAGAGCTAAGCCAATTTACACTCCACTGATGCCTTGAGTGGAACCTGAGCTGGATCTTCTGAGTCCCAGAGGATTTTTGAAAACCTTGTTGTCACCTTCTGGAGGTGCCAAAGAACTGATGCCTTGAGTGGCTACCTAGAAACAGAGACTAGACAGGAATAAGGGAATAAAGGTAGGTATTTATTTGAAAGGCCTTCAAAGGTACACCCTAGGCAGGCCAAAGGCTACAGCCAAAAATGGACCCCAAAATGGACCATGAGTCGCGAGTTCTTCACACTTTTATAGGTTTGGTCTATTTGCATATCAGCATAAATTCACCAGTTAAAACTTTAGCTAACGATGTCATTTCCCCTCAGCTTGCCCTCCCCCCCTCTCCTTTGGAGGCTTTTGGTTTACACATTTTGGGCCTAGGACAGTCTGGGTGTCCTTGGAGAGCAAACCTAGAGAGGTTTTCTTATGTCTATCTTAGCGTGAGGGAACAGCAGCTAACAGCCTACAAGACATTTCAGAGTTACACACTAGATTTGAAAAATATAAAAGTTAAAACCGAAGGCATCACCACCAGCAACTAACTTTGGGCAAAAAAAAAGAGAGAATGAGGGAAAATCTAGAGGTATAAGCAGTTGAAACTAAAGCATGAAATAAATGAGAGAGGAAAGACAAAACAAATATTTTAACGAAATTTAGATTTCTGGTGAAAACCCAAGATGAATTATCAATACATAAGGAAGTAGAATAGTTGTTTGTTTTTTTCAAATAGGCAATATATGCATATCACCTTTTGGTCTAATTGTGCTAATTTGCTCTAATTGTTTTCTCTGGCAGACTAATATTGTCAAGCTGCTCTGTATCTTTTCTTATAATAACATATTCTTAGATGTATCTTTAAACTTCAGAAATACAGTCTACAAAACTGAGATAAAGTGAGTATAGTCCAGGAAAAAAGCGCTCTTGGTGAGAAGTTATCATTAGCTTATGAGTTAAATGGGGCTATTTCAAATTGGGTTCCTCAGCTTAATTTAATTAATTCCTTAAGCTTAATTTTATTCAATATTTCTATGACATTTTGAATAAGATCTAAGCTTACAACGTGAACAATTAAAACGAAACTAGAAGAATCTGCAAATATTCGGCTTATCAGTTTTCTTGTAGGACTTCAGCATGAGTACTTCAAGTACTTCTTGAAGACATATTTTTCTTAATATTTGTGCAATTGTTCTTAAATTACTTAGAAAAATATGTTTCTTTACTTCATTACATTCATTGCTTTCCAAAATTAAAAAATCTCTTGGTATATTTCCCTGAATTTCAACAGCACTTATTTTGAGAATATGGAAAATTTTAATGATGTTGTTTTCTACCTGTTTCTAAAACCAACTTTGGATTCCAGAAGTGATCTTTATTTAAAAAAAAAAAAAAAAAAAAATCTCATTTCACACTGTGAACCTTATGGTTTGCTTATGCATGAGTAGTCGCTTTATAAGCAAACATAGTATGTCATGTAGATGTGGGACAATGTCACTATCAGTGAGGCTTTTTACAGTACAGGTCAACCCCAGGGATGGTAACCTCAATTGTGTCCTCAATGGTGGCCTATTTATTCCACTTGATGTATTAGATCTATATCTGTAGTGTAACAATTGAAAATTAAAAAGAAGTAAGGTTATTTTATTTTTCCTGTGGGAGACACTGGGAACTCAAAGGCTGTGGGGAGTATTTTAATTATCTTGAAATTAAAAATAGCAAGTTATGTAGCTCCTTGCAATCTTAAATTTACTGAGGAGCTAGAAGGACTGTTGTTTTCTCCAATTAGCCTGGTACAGTTTTGTATCATATTCAGAGGGAAAGACTGCATCAGTTCCTATCCATTCATTGTTATCATGGCTGAATTCACCCGGGCTTCTGACAACAGATAAATACGATGTCAGTGTGATAAGAGTTTGGAATGGGAGCAGCCTGAGGATTGCTCAAGCCTCATTCAGCCATATGGTAGGAGGGAACCCATAGTATACAGATTCTTTTGAGAAGAGTTTTTAATGTTCTTCCTGTCTTTAGCGTTCTTCCTGTCTTTAACTCCTTGTCTCCCACTTCTCTGTGGTGGTTCTGATTAATTTGACCTTCAGGCACATCACAATACCTTTCCAATGTAATAGAATGTATCAAGAATGTAGCGGGTAACAGCACTCCATAACAGACGAATTGGAGATGGAAGGTGGATAAACAAAGTGATAGAAGATGCTGCAGAAATCGCTGTTCACTCATTGATGTCAGGTCTGTTCTAAGTGAAACAGTAAAATGCTCCAGTTACCATATTTTATTTAAAACTCCATTCCTCTCAATGAGACTTACAACCTCAATCTCAACAAAAGAAACACAAAACCTCGACAAAAAGAAGTGAATATGGCTTCATGAGAGAAATCTGTTGCCTACAGCAGACGAGTCTCTACAGCGTCATTATGCATATATTTCTGTAAGCTGAGAGAGAAGCAAATTGCACTCCTGAAAGAATCATCATAAAATCAGAATATGCAGAGTTGTAAGAGACCCATCAGGATCCCAGAGTCCAGCTCCTGGCCGTGCACAGGACACACCAAGATTCACACCATGTACCTGACAGTGTTTTCCAAATGCTTCCTAAACTCTCCCAGGCTGGTGCTGTGACCGCTTCCCTGGGGAGCCTGTTCCAGTGCCCAACCACCCTCTGGGTGAAAAAGCTCCTGATTTCTAACCTAAACTTCCCCTGTCACAGCTATGTGCCATTTCCTCGAGTCCTGTCACTGGACATGAGAGTGAAGAGATCAGTACTTCCCCTTCTGCTTCCCCTCGACGAATATGCATACACACAAAAAAGCTTTGCGTTGTAATAGCAAGAAAAAAAATGTTCCATATTTCTGTAAAAGTACCACTGGTTTTAATTTGAGATTTAAGGGTCTAGTAGGACATGCCTTTTGTCTGAAGAACTTTGCTCATTCTTCATGGAAATGGGATTATTTGAGCAGAGGTGTCAGGATTCGTGGGATGGGGCTGTGGCAGGAGTTGCTGGTAACCCTTTTTCATTTTTGTTTTCTTTCTACCTTCTTCTCCAGCATGACTGTAGTTGCCTTTAAGATCATTTAGGAGTTTTATTTTATAAAATCACTGATATTACAGATATCTAGTAATTAGTCTGCTCTTCATCTCTTCTTCCTTTCCTTTGTCCTTAATATCCTCCCTGTATGGTATTAAGAACTGTTTTGTGTGTGTTCTCATGATGAAAATGGATGTTTGATAGACTCTTTGAATGAAGCATTATGTGACCATTTATAATTGTAAAATCTGGAATTCACCAATGGAATTTCCCACCAAATTTAGACTGTGTTGTATTTAACAGCAGACAGATTAGTAGGTGGTTAGGAAACTTTTCTCCCTCCCCCGTTCTCTCCTTCCTTTTCTTGGTTGCTCTGTTTCACGCTCCACTTACTTAACATACAAAAGCAGCCAGAAGACTGCAGCAAAAATGAGGAATTTAACCCCTCACTCTCCTCAGTATGCATTAGGGCCAGGCGCAGAATTTGAAAGGCAGAATTTGACTCTTAATGTTGATGATCACAAAAGCATTTGATACTAAAGTACATAAATCCCGACTAAATATTAGCTGGGACTGTTAAGTCTAACTAAATAAAAAAGCTTTATTTTGGATGGAACTGGGTGAGGTTTGTAAACTATGTAAAGCATCGCCCATTTCTTGCTTTGGGGAGTTGCGTGGATTTTATAGTAGCAGAGCTGTGTTTCTTACTGAATATGACCTATACTTTCTGGTCTAAAGTCTGATGTTTCTTTACTTTTCAGTGTAACTCTATTGGATCAGGATGGGCAAGGGAGTTTCCCATCAAGATGTCTCACTGCGTTTGATGTGACCTTGATTCCTTCTAAACAGGAAATTCGTAGCTTTCTTTGAAGGCAGCAGTGTTACATATATTGAAGTTTTGCAGAACTGCTTGGTCTTCCTCTGAATTTTGACTCACTGAAATTGTTCATAATAATCATGTGTTGTAAGCATTTCATTTATCAGCCTAAGCATGTGGGTGTACTTGCAAGCATTGCAGTTTGGAAGGAAATTTGCAACCTCATCTAACAAAATGCAAGCAAGCAAGCATTATCATAGACATACTTATTCAAAGCAAAAAAACAAAGCCTGCAGTGGGAGCACAGACACTCTTAGGGGGTGTGTTGCTGGGTTAAACTAGGTACAGTGAATGTAGTAGAAAATGATTTAGAGAGCTAATTGGGAAACGTAATTGTGTATAACACAAAACCTACTAAATATGACAGAGCCGTGTTGTAAAGAGGAGTGGGATAAGGAGACAGGAGAGTCTTAGATGAATACGTGAAAAGAAAAAAAACCCAAAAAAACTATTCCGCACATTTCTTGAAACATCCTCTGTGGTGAAGGAGGAAATAATATTGCATATAGCAAATTATATGCCTTGCTACTGAAGGTACTAGTACTCTGTTTAATAGTCTTATACTCAGTTTAGTGTTCTGGTATTTTATTTTGTGTATTTCTCTTCCCTCTATTGGTTACAGCAGTTTGATTTGTTTTGTTAAGGGCAAGATGAGATGAGCTTTATTTTAATGAGGCTTAGTAGAAGGACTAATATCTCCTTAAAAATTATGAAATATAATCTGCACTTTTCGACTACTTCCCCCCTAATATGATTCATACAGTTTTTAGATTTCAATGTCTATGATTCAATTTCTTCTTGAAATAGTGTAGTGTTGATTTATTTTAATATCTATTATATACACATTTATATGTGTATACATCTATGACTATATTACAATTAAAATTGAAATTAATATGCACAGACTTTTATTTTAAAATATGGAATGGGAATGGGCTATGAACATAAACCCTGGGAAAGTAATGAAAAATATATGACTTAGGAGCATAGGTAAAGGAATTTTCCGTGGGATCTTGCATCCAGTTTGACTACCTTATACTCCATTCATATTTCTGACATCTACAACATCACATATAATTCATTCATGTGTGATAAAATCCACAATATTAATTATGCATATTGTGAAAATGTATATTCCTATTGAGTTTTTTTTTAATAATTTCATTTGATGTTCTTAATTTCTTATTTTAAGATCAGGTTCAAAGAGATTTATCCATTTGCTTTCTCTTTTTTTTCTGTCACTTATCTCTCTTGCACTTCTCCTCTTAGTTCCTTATGCCTGCTATATGTTCCTCCTAGTTATGGATTGTATTTGGTTCTTTAATAGCCAGGGCCAGGTTTATTTTCATCAATTCACCTCCAGTGATTAATTCAAGAAGTCTGAATACTTTTTTTATTTCTGCTACCAGTTAGTGACCTCTCAGCTCATTATTTCTTCTCAAGGTTGTGAACCTCTGTTTCCTAACAAAGAGGTCCATCCACTTACATGGCTGCAGCCCTCGAGGTCAGCTATTCTTTCTCCAAGACTCCTTTGTATTGACAGCTCACCAAGTGTACAGCAATGGCTAATTTCATGAGTGTATATTGACTAGTTTGTCAATATCATCAAATGAAAGTGTAAATAAAACTGATTCCAATTTGTATTCTAGAGAAATTCATTGGGCATGTCCCTTACTGTCTCAAAATGCCTTTTTCAGTATAACTCCCTTTGGGCTCTTCCTTCAGCCAATTGCTCATTTACCTCATACATCTGACACCCATGTTTCCTAGATTTCACCATTATTTTCCACTTGGCATGATAGGAGACGTTTGTAGATGTCCAGGGAGATTATTTTTTTTAGTTTCCTCAATGGACAGAAATGACATGTTGAAGAAAGTAAGTACATCATGTCAGAATTATCTTTCTCTAATAGAGTCATCTTTTATTAAATCTCATCTGTCATTTAGCTCCCTATTTGCTGAAGTTATACACTTTCTTCAGAGCAAAAAACCGGATTTTTAGCTGAGAAGATCACTTCTTAGCATTTACTATTCCCCAATCATATAGCACCTCACCTAACTTGGATTAATTTTAAAATATTGCTGTTCCACATCAAATTTAAAATGTGAGGAATTTTGCATCTTCTACACCAGAAAACAAAGACCCTCTACAACATAAGTGCATCTAGGTTTACCATTATCTCTGTTGTAAATATTATAAATTGTATATGTAGCAAATATATATATAAATAAATATATATGAACTTATTTTCTCTGTATGCTGTCTTTTCCCGGAAGTTCAATGTCATTGTGCTGAGATCAAGAAAAGCACTTACATGTTTTTGACAAGTTATTTCTTGTAGCATGCAGAATAGCATGAAGTGGATTGAGAAGCAGCACTTTTAAATACGTACTTCAGAATTTTGTGCTGACACCAAATTGGCCTGACATTGCTATTAAAATAGATCTTTTGTGAGGCAAACTAGAAAAACTTACAGAGGTAGAAAAAAATCTTCTCCCATTTTCTTCTATCTTTCATGGACGATTTTTCAAAGTTTTCCTGAAGCTTTTGTTCAAAACACAAAGGTGGAGATTTGCTGGCTAGAATATCTCCAGGAGGTATCTATTTATTGCAGAAGGGTTTTTTTAGGCCTATATCGCTTTGAGTGGATTTTGGCTGAAGGCAAAGCCTACGGATCACAGCTTTTGTAAAATATTTAAAGCTTTACTGAGACTTTTAGTGCCTTTTAAGTATTTTTTCCAATTTATATTAGTTTCTTACCAGGTGTTTTGCCCACCTGCCAACCAGTAATAGAATATGGGAACAATGCTCACAGTGATGGCCAGATTATACTTTTTTTAATCTCATAACATAGCACCACAGTTTTTAATAGAGTGGGGAAACTATCAGAAAATTGTGTGTAGTGTAAGATGAAACAGAGTAACTTTTTCAAATGTTCACTGCTCAGAAAGAAAAAAAGTCAAAAATAGCTGGAAACAAGAATAATGAATTCAGCTACTAAAAGGGCAGGTTTTTACCTCCATTTCAAGATTTTCTCTCTCCATCTATAATGTGAGAAGGAAAAACTCAGTACATTCTGCCTTGAATCTTTTAATTTTATAAAAAGGTATTATTTATTTTTTTATTTTTGAATGGCACCAATTAGTATCAATAAAAACTTTACAAAAAAAGTCTGTTCTAACAGATGACTCTGCAGGATCAGCCAAGTTTAGAATAGCCTAGATGGAACAAAAGTCAAAGTCATGGCATGGTGTGGCATCCTCAAGTAGCACACAAGCACACCCTGCTGAAGCTTGTGTTACATAGTGCTGTAGTTAATGATGTACATGCTCAGATGTCAGGTATTATGGGAAGCAGCTTTGTCTAGCTTGATGCTGTCTGTGAAACACTGGCTACCCATTAAGGTTGTAGCAAAAAAGATCCAGCCAGCAATAGGTCTTTGGGAATGCAAATATGGCCTTAGTGGCCTTGATAGCATCTCATATTGGAGTCTAGTGGTCAGTCTTGCCATGCTAAAATGCTGGTGTAGCTCCATGTCCCCGAGAAAGATTGTTTCTGTGACTTCCCCTGGGGTAAGGATGATGGTGATTTATGTATTTATTTAAAACTGGGTATGAAGTGTCTAAGCCCAGGTCTCTAAAACTTAATTAAGTGCTAGTTAGCATCTTTCTAGTCTTCCCCTGACTGGTGTCTCCTGCGATGTTCTGCTTCTAAGCACGTTTCAGCATTTCTGCACATCAAGGTTGGAAAAAAAAAAAGCGTTTCAGACAAGCTAATAGATGATAGTCCATGCTGGATGTGCCGTTTATATTTCAGAGAGAAAAGCACCTTTCAGAAGTCCTGCCATGATCAGTAACATTTCACTGAAGAACTTTTATTACCACGGAACATCAGCTCTCAGGTTCTTAAAAAATCCACCAGAACAGAGAGCGTGTGGATTAGGATGATCACTGGTCACCGTGGCAGTCTCACAGCTGTTCACAGTAACATGCTACCTCTGCATGTCTCAGTGGTTTCACAGTCAGCATGGAGAAAACCTCGTGATGCTGGGTAAAATCATGACCAGTTTTGAAACTGGACCTTAAACCTTCTGCCTAATACAAAGTGCCCTATTGTGACAATGTCAGTGTAGCACAATGCTC
Source organism: Daphoenositta chrysoptera (assembly GCA_013397915.1). Lineage (NCBI taxonomy): Eukaryota > Metazoa > Chordata > Aves > Passeriformes > Daphoenositta > Daphoenositta chrysoptera. The sequence continues at coordinate 129,257 of VZRO01004060.1, read as the reverse complement.
TGCCTGGAATGGGGTAAAACAACACAAAAAAATGTATTTTACAAAGCTATCATTGATGAACTGAGAGAGGGTGGCATGCTGCTTTTGGTGCTGAGTTATGCTAAAACCAGTCTGACTCATCAACCCTAAACATCTTGATGGTGGGGTGAAGATGGGGCAGATATTGTAAAGCATCCTTATCTAAAAATGCTAATCTGGCATAGCTGGTGTGGAGACATACGACTGTCAGTCAACCACTTTATACTCCAAAGTTCCAGTTCCACTTTCAAATGGCAGGTTCTTCTAACATAGCCCTTCTTGAAGTGTGTGTGGAAATTCCTCCTTTGGATGAGGAAGTCCCTCTAGGTTTCTCTTCAAGGCTGAGAGAAAGAGATTTGCCCACAGTCGTTGGTATGGGCATAAATCTCTACTTAAAATTTGGGGGCTTGGTGGTTTTGCTAACTTTAATATGATTGCTTTAATATAACTGCTTTGACATAATATACTATATTATACTATACTATACTATACTATACTATACTATACTAGTAGTTTTAGCTTCTACACTCTGCAGTAAATAATCTGATCATGATCTTTTTGTCTAATCATTTATCATATTAAATCATTATTGGTTTTTTTTAAATATATCTGGTTTGCGATCCTTAATCCTGAAGCACAAAGTTGTACAAATATTCTTCACAGCTCTATAACTCTTTAGACTTAAACCGTTGACAAAGTCTGGGGCTAAGATTGGATCCAGCTGCACCCAGGCTCCTCTCTGAGAAGGAGTTTAGAAAATGAAGGGAGTCCTTTCTGCACCTTGTGACTCAGTGAGAGGAGTCCACTAATAAACTTTGTCTGAAGCTCCCACTCCACCTGTGACAATCAGAGGGGATGAAAGAATTGCAATATTGCATAAAATAAATCAATGTCTTGCCTGGTAACTGTTCATTAAAATGTGGTTTTGTTTTGAAGTTATTAAGGAGTCTAAAACTAAACAAAACAAAACCTGTTTGATTTTGTGTACAATGAACTGCATGGGTCTACTATTTCTATGCTTCTGCTTGCAAGACCAGGGCAGCTATTGACTTATAATTTAATTCACTTACAGACAACCAAGCAGACTCTTGGCAGCAAGAATTAGTAACTTTTACCCACTTGGAGGATACAAGGTTCTAGCTGCCAGGGAGCAGGAATACATTTTAAGCTTGATAGTCAAAAATTTTGTGACAGGGATTTTGTCACACAGATTCCAGTTTGGGTCAAAACTAGGAAAAGTGATATTTCTGTGTTGTAAGGTCCCTTTTTAACTTTTTTTAAGGTCTGTTAGAATTTCTGGTATTGAAGTGATAGCATAAAGAAGTAGAAGCATGAATTCATAAGGGAAAAGAAAATAAAAGGGATTTCCAAAGGTCATCTGCATCACGTCTATCTTAAAAAGGATCATGCTTCCTTTTTCCTGGCAGTTACTTACCTGACCTGGTCTTGGAGAGAGGAATAAAAATCCCAAGACCCTTGTGATGCCGTTCCATAGACTTCCTTTGCAAACTAGCCCAGGGCTTCCCAGTAAACTAGTATTAAATAAAACCTTAAAAATATCTTTTTTCAACAACTACAGTTTGACTTATTCCTCTAGGCAGGGTGATGGAGCTTCATTAATCCTTTAGGTCCATGAAACCTTCTATAATTTTTCCTTGCTGGTATTTTCCTTTCTGGCTGAAAACTCTCGTAGTTTAGTCTTTCCTTGTAAGTCAAGCTTTCCTTTTACTAAACTGCATCCCTCATTCTTTCTGTATTTCCTTTCTAGACTACTCTGGCTCACTTCTTTTTTAATTGTGGATGTGATTCTCAGAGAAATGTTAGCAACTACTCAGTAGAAATGAAAGATTAATCAAATATGCATTACATTTCTTAGAAAAATGGCTACTGAAAAGGATTCTCACTATGGTATTTTCTTTTGTTGTATCAGGATGGCATTTTGAATTTTTGTAAAATCAGTGGCCTAGTATAACACTCTCAGGCAAAAGTGCAATCTGTATTTTTCATTCATATTGTGGTTTAACCCCAGACACCAAGTCCCACACAGCCACTTGCTCACTTCCATCATGGTGGGCTGGGGGAGAGAATTGGAAGAGTGAAAATGTGAAAACTCATGGGTTGAGATAAAAAAAAGTTTAATAGGTAGAGAAGAAGCTGCTCACAGAATCACGCCAAAACAAGGAATTCATTCACCATTTCATATGGACAGGCACATGCTCAGCATTCCCCAGGAAAGCAGGGCTCCATTGTGCTGAACGGTGACTTGGGAAGGCAAACACCATCATTCTAAACACCCTGTTCCTTCTTCTTGCCCCAGCTTTACTCAATAACCACAAGGCCATAGAATAACCCATTGGTCAGCTGAGGTCAGCTGTCCTGGCTGTGTCCCCTCCCCACCCTTTGTGCAGCCCCAGCCTCCTTGCTGGAGGAGCAGTACCAGAAGCAGGAAAGGCCTTGACACTGTGAAAGCGCTGCTCAGCAATGACAAAAGCATCTCTGTATTACCAACACTATTTTCAGCATAAATCCAAAACATAGCCCCATAATAGCTGCTGTGAAGAAAGTTGCCAAAACCAGAACAACTTAGAGCTGCATAATAATTTTGTGGCAAAAAATCAGACTGACTTCTAGACTTGTCCTCTAATGTGTCAGCCTTTTCGACTACAATGTACTCTCATTACTGTGAAAAAAAAAATGAAGAAAATACGTCTATTTATACATAGTAAAATTTTATGGATCTTCAAAATGACCACCCTAAAAGAAAAAAATGTTCATCGTGTCCATTCATATGTCCTGTTCCATTCTGGATGATTAACTGTTCTCAAGTAATTGGACTTCTCAGAGACTTCACTTGAGTGGCTCATGATTATTTGTTGATTTTGCTTACATTTGTGTTTATTCAAGAATATTTGAGAGCATATTTTTTCTTTTACCTCATATTTGTAGGAGGAACTATTTAACTGTCTCCTGAAATCCTAGAAATAGAAGATAACATCATTATCCTGCAATTACTACTGGTATTTGAGACATCCTAAACTATTAATTATCTGCTATGATACAAAATTACTTTTTCAGATGTATTATTGTGAAGTCTGCCACTCTCTTCACCAAGAAAATTCCATCCCATAAAGCCTTGCAAATTTTCATAGGAAGTCAGGCCACAAAGAATAACTAGTTCTGGTTCTGAATGCAGGCTTAGATTTTTGAACTGTCTGTTTTTAATGCTGATATTTTGTGCAATCTAGTAAAAAGTTTTAAGGGACTGGAACAGTCAGCATCACAGTGAATATATTGTAGCCGGTCAATGTGTTCAGCAATCTTTTTGGTAAAGTGGTAAAAACTGCAAAACGGTATTGGGAGAAGATGCTATCTGAAATTTCCTGTGTAGTTCAGGATATTAATGAATCTGCTAGAAAGAAGTGAAATAGCAGATATTTTAGTGTTTTCTGGTATTCAGTTGTTTAAATGAAGATAAATGGATAATGTCCTTTTTAAAATCCTCAGAAACAATTAGCTTAATTACTAGACCTCTTTCTTCGACTTCTAGTAGATCTTATTTTCAAGAGCATCTTGCAGAGGAAGAAACAGCCAATATTAAATCACTACTATGTTAATCACCTAAAGTTATTTGAGAGTAATAGAATTCATATATCCTAGACCTACAGAAACAGTCAGAGCATCACAAAATCACAGAGTGGTCGAGGTCAGAAGGGACCTCTGCATGGCATCTAGACAAATATCCCCAGTCAAGCAGGGCCACAGGGAGTCAGTGTCCCAGAGAGCTTTTGAAGTTCTCCAAAGAGGGACACTGCACAGTCTGCCTGGGCAGCCTGGGGCAGTACTCAGTCACACTCACAGACAAGAAGTGTTTTCTGATGGTCATAGGGAACCTCCTGTGTTTCCAGCTATGCTCATTTCTCTGGTCCTGTCACCACTGAAAATAATCTGTTTCTGTCTTCCTTACACCCTCTCTTCAGGTGTTTAGCAAAGTTAGCAACCTCACTGCTGAGCCTTGTTTTCTCCAGGCTGAAGAGTCCCAGATGTTCCAGCTTTTCCACACCAGTGAGATGCTCCAGTCTCCTGAACATCTTCATTTCTCTTCTCTGGAATTTATCTAGCACATCCATGTGTCCCGTGCACTGAAGAGCCCAGAACTAACACAGTACTCCAGATGTGGTCTCAGCAGTGCTAAGCAGAGGCACTGAGTGACCTCTGTTGATCTGCTGGCTTTATGTTGTCTAATGCAGCCCAGGATACCAGTAACATTTGCTGCAAGGGCACGTCACTGACTCATGTTCAGCTGGGAACCCCAGGGCATTTTCTGCCCAGTTGCTTTCCTGGTAGGTGCCCCTCACATATGCTGGTGTGGGGGACTGTTCCTCCCCAGGTGCAGAACTTCTCATTTTGCTGAGGTTCATGTGTCTCCTGTCGTCCCATCCCTCCAGCCTGTCAGCCTCTCTGCATGGCAGCACAACTCTCTGAGGTATCACTGCTTCTCACAGTCTTATGACACCTGCAGACCAGCTGAGTGTACATGTTGTCCCATCATTCATTCCATTGATTACGATATTAGGCAGGACTGGACCCAGTATGGACTCCCAGAGGCCACTAAACACCAAGAATGGCTACCACAGGCATTAGTACGCCACTGGCCCCCAGTGATGTAAGGACACTCACAGATTCACCAAATCTAAGGAATACCATTTCCCCTTTCTGTTGTGTCTATTACTAAAAGCAAACATGCCCTGAGACTTAGAAAAGTAACTGTAAAACAAAATAGGTAGCCTTGTAGTGGATTTGGGAGAAAGGAGCAGTAAGCTGAAACACTTTCCGATTTCTGAATACAAAGCACATTTTTTATCTCTGTGGACACTTAATGTGATGAACAGCGCTGCATGCATTTAGAACTTGTTTCCAAACATTGTCAAACAAGTAACTTTTTTTCACTTTTGCATACAAGGCAAGGTATAATTCTTGCTACTCTTTCAGCAACATTTCCCAGATTGGCCTGGGTCTCTCTTGTCTACCCTAGCAAAAAGTCTTTCCTATCTTTTTGCTTTGGTATGCAGTGTTGAGGTACTCAGTTAGTGTTTTCCTCAGTGTCATGCAGTAAGTTATTTTGAAAATGGTTCCACTGACAACTGCAGCCAAAACAGTACCACACTAACTGTCAACATGAATGATAGCTTCTATTAAGTAAACAGAGAATTTCTAATGCTAAATTTTGGGAGTGGAATTGGTCTGTCTATCAGGGAAAGAGTATTTTCAAAACAATGTATAATAAAGAATTCATTTTTCCATTATTTTAGTTTGAGTACTTTCTGCAATAGTTCTTTACTTACTGTCATTTGATCATTTCACTTTCTGTGAGCACTACTGAGATTAATTATTCTTCCTCCTCATTTTTTTTTCAGAGCAATGCCGGTTAAATAATTAGTTAATAACCCTGCTCTGCATTCTTGTTGAGACATAGAGTTGACCGTGACATTGTTAGATCAAAACTAAACTTCCAGGTAACACATAGCTCAACATAAGTATATTTTCAGTAAACTCTTACTCATCACTAGGGAATATCTCCATAAGATGTAACAGTCAATGTGAGATTGCAAGTGTATTTCCTGTTAGCATTTTGTTTTATACTTAATACCACTAAGACTACAAAAAGCTCAGTTTTTCATTTTGATGAATTGGCAATGAAGGATTTGTTGAAATTAAAAAAAAGGTGTATTCGTGATTCTTAGAAGCATAAACAAACAATCAATTGAGTGTTGCTAAAGTCTTCAAAGTAAAATACAAAACAAAGCAAAACGAAACAAGAAAACAAACCCACAACAGCCTCCAAACTAAAAACCATGGCATCCAAATTGTCTTCAATGTGTGATTCTACATGCAAACAGAATTGAGAGAAGAGTAGGGGACTTTTTACATAATCTTTATGTTCTTAATATTTTAAACTGAGAAGACTATTGTTAGGTTCCTTCTGAAAATGACTTTCTTTTTCTCACCATTAATTCTTTCCTAATAAACTTTTCTGAATTGGGCTTTTTGGACACGCAGTACTGGAAAAATGGCTAACATACTCTACATTTTATACCTTGGAGACACTTAACTTGTGAAAATAACCTGTGATGCCAATGACTTTACTTAGCCAGAAAATTTTCAATAATTACTTTTCTAGGGAGGCTTTTTCTGTGTTTTTAAAGAATTTATGTTGTAAAGGCAGGATAGTTTTGCTCAAAAAGGGAAGCTCTTTCACAGATAAATTCTTCTAAATTTTGTCCCGATTGTCACCAATAAAGGAATACAAGACATAATAATCATTTTTTTTCACTCTTCTTATCTAACTACTGCCTAGTTAATATTGCTTCATTATCATTGAATCTAGCATCTTCTTTCAATCTAGAAAACCCACCAACTTTAAAAGGAATGTGAATGTGTAATTTAATCTAATAGCCTCCAAGTAATGCACTCTAATTACAGTCGCCTTCTTGAAACTATGGAAAACTTTGAATCTTAGTTTGAATAACTTATGCCCTTTGTAATGTGATTTTGTAGTGATGATAACACTAATGCCACGGGCTATGAATTCTAATTGAAATCAACTCTGGATTCAATTAGGGGGAAAAACTCATCAATTCCCATTGGTCTCATTGAATATCATTACAGAGAATTCTTTCCTTGGAGTCAAGGCCACTTTGAACTGTTCTGTCTTTTCTCTGTTTCCATGTTTGTTTACACCGTCTCAGTTGTGCTGGTTTAATTTTGTATAGAACTGCATGGTCAAACAGATCAAGGAACTGATCCAGGATATTTTATGTTTGTATTGGCATAACTGAAAACATATTTGAAAAGCAGGTGTAGTTTGAGCCATCTTTGTCATTCAGCAAAATGATTGGATTACCATCAGATTTATTGCCAAGATACGTTAGAGGCAGGTTTGCTATTAAGGGGAGGAGATGTTACAATTTCTCCCATGATTAAGGTCAGGCAACTATTTCTGAAATTTCATTCTTATATTTCTACATTCTGGTATTAGTTTTACCTGCACAAACCTGTAACAGCTCCATCCAAGAAATGAAAAACTGCTTGACCTTATCCGTCTCTCACTGTGCTTCACTCATGTCTAGACATGAGCAGAAGCTGTTACTTGATTTAGAAGCCTTCTTCTTCCATTTGTGCCACTCTTTGTCCAAGCAATAAATAAATATATCTCTTTGGATTCTAGAAAATTATCTGATTTTCTACAGGGTTGTTAGCCAAGTAAAACAACAGACTAGCTGATATACTATTCATGTAAAGGAAAAAAGGAATATAACTAACAGTAGTCAAACATGTTTTAAAAATAAAATAGTATTCTAAATTCTTCATTCTTGCTTTGAAATTTGTAACTTTTGTTTAGGACTGTTAACCAGGTTGATGTTTTGAAGGTTTTTTGGTTTATTGCTTTATGATCAGACAAAAAAATGAGCATGCTCATTATAGAATATTTGTATTCAAAGGCAGTAAAATCTATGCTCAAATGTGATGTAGTCATATGCAAAGCAATATATTTATACACGAAGCCTGGGAGATATTATCCTGGAAAATTCTTTGTAAAGGGCATAGAGACTATCAACTTAATATGAACTTCTGCTAAACTAAAAATTTTTGGTATGATACTTTGGTGTATTAGGAGAGTGACCAGATTAAAGGAGGTTATGTTATCTTTCTTTCTCTGGACGCATCAAGAAAAATCTGAGCAAACAAGCAAAGCATGCACAGGAAAGCACGACTTAATCAAGAATGATGGTTACTTGGAAATAAAAACACCATCTCTCCAAATATCGCCCATCTGTCCCTCTTCCAACCCAGTTTTTATCACTCAGTACATCATCTTATGACATGAAATACCTCTCATTAATTCAGAAAAACTCTCCTGGCTGTGACCCCTATCAACTCCTTGCCCACCCAGCCTAAACACTAGAGGGGCAACATGAGAAACAGAAGAGGCCTTGATGCTATGTAAGCAGTACTCAACAGTGTGTTATCAACTCAGTTTTGATCACATATACCAAATATAGCACCATGCAAACTACCATGAAGAAATTTAACTCTATCCCAGTCAAAATCAATACACCGTTTTAAAAATAGAGAAAATCTGGGTCACCACTATTGTAGCAAATGGACAAATTTCTAACAACTTTTTACAAAGACTACATGTCCTAATAAAAATTATGACGAAATTTGGTATCACATTTTCTTCTGCCAACATTTGTATGGTTGCTTCTAGTAAGAGCCTGCCCCAAAAATTTCAGTCTTGTACCAGGGCCCATACAGCAGTTAGTGTGAAGTGAAACTGTGTTTCTAGAGGCTTCTTGTTTAAGAACTATTCTTTCATTTTAGGAATATATAATAATGACTGAGTGAAATGAGTTTATAGGAATCATATGCTTAAAGCTATTCTAAGCTATTAAAATGCACAGCTACTTGAGTACATGATAGGCAATGGATGGTGATAGTCGGGTTTAGAGAGACAGAATCAGAAGGTTTACACAGACTGAACTTAAAGTTCTTTTACCACTTTTTTTTTTTTTTTTTGCTTGTGTGAGAAATAAGCCACTAACCAAAGGTTTAATAAGTCTGCTGCTCAGTTACCACTTGTCTACCAGAAGTACACATTCATTTACAGTTATAAGAACTAAGCTGCTGTTTGAGTTGATTCTTCAAGTGAAGAAAAGCTGGTTGCTTGTATATTACATCAGAATGGGATGGAATGCTTCCCTGATCTGAATTGCATAGGCTGATTTCTCCTGTTGCACCATATCTATGTGTCCCATGAACAGAAAGGGCTATTTGGAGACCTGAACCTTAAGAAATGAGGCAGGCAGAAGAGGCAGGATGTGTGTATGGAAGTATATATTCATAATATATTCTTTCAGGCTGTGGTGGGATGACTCCATCCAGCTGCTAACTTCCTGAACAGTAGCTCACTCATTCCCTCACACTGAGATTGAAGAGACAATCAGAAACACAGAAGTGAGAAAACTTGTGGGCTTAGATAGACAGTTTAATAAGTAAAACAAAGCTGCACACACAAGGAAGGCAAATTAGGAGTTAATTCACTATTCCTGTTGAAAGGTAGATGCCCAGCTGTTTCCTGAGAAGCCAGGCCTCAGCACATGTAGAGGCTGCTTAGGAAGACTGACACCATAGCACTGAGGATCAGCTGTTCCTTCTCCTTTCATTGAGTTTTCATTGCTGAGCAGACACTGTAAGGTATGGAATATCGCTTTGCTCAGTTTGTGTCAGCTGTCCTGGCCATGTCCCCTCTCAGACACTTGTGGACCCCCGACCCACACCTATTGAATGGTAGAAAAAAAGGCCTTGATGCTGTGAAAACATGGCTTAAAAACTGCTAAAAGACTGGTGTGTTATCACCACTGTTGTAGTCACAAATACAAACCGCTGCACCATATGGGATGATGTGATGAGAGTTAACTCCATCCCAGCCAGACCCAGCACACAGCTGCAGAGCTTTGTACCTTTGCTCCACCTCTGGAAAAAGGAGAGACGTAGAGTGAGACAGAGTGCTCTGCTACTGCACAGCAACTGGGAGCTTAGTGGCTCCCAGGACCATGGAAGGCAAACACAAGGCAGAAGTTAATGACCGCAGTCAGGCTCTTTAGTAGTCAAGTAAATGTAGGTTTGCTTCAGACTAATGAAACTCAAGAGGAATATCTGTGTTTTTAGTTAGCAACCATCTTGAAATAGAGGACTTCAGTGATCAAGTAGGTGTTCTGTCACTGAACAAAAACATTCAACATTCAAGGTCCCCAGTCTCTTCTGAGATGAATTAGGGCTGCAGGTGAGGCAAGGCAAACTCCTCATCCCTTGCTATGAAGGTTTTTGCAGACTCTGCTTGCTGAGCCAGCTGGGGGACCAGAGACTCTTGCTTGTCACAGGACCAAGATATAGCTGAGAGATGTCCTTGCTGCTGTATCAGAACCTGATACTTGTAAACCAGTGTGCTTCATGTTGTTTTGAAGACCTGAATACTTGGAAGTACTGGGGTTAACAGCCATTGAAGGTGAAAACAACAATAGCAGCAAAATGCCAATTTTGTTGCCTGCATTGAGTTGTCCCCATATTAATAATAATTTATGTAACTCAGTTCTTCTGTGGTCGTTTTTGACAACCAATACTTTACTACTACTCATGAATTAGGCAGTAATCCTCTGCTGTGTCTACACTGCAGGCATTCAAAGGGTAAACCTGGAAGTAGAATCTAATTCAGCTTGTTATCCCAGGTTCTGTCTTTTATCACCCCAGAAACCTGCTGGGAGAGGTTTCACAGAGATTGAATCGTATATTTTGTGAAATTCTAAGCTTTGAAATTGATGGTCTTACATAGTATTAAAAAAATTAATACTGTTAATTATTATGCTTAACTTGATATGTGAAACTCTATGCCATTCCTTTTTCTTTCCTCTCAAATGGCTAAAGTCTTCAGAACCATAACCATCAAGAAATTAATACAGAGAAGTATGAGAGGAAGAGAGATGGGAGAATCAGATTTGATGCTGGTTCCCAAAAATTCTAAGATGCTTGGGGGAACGCAGCCCTCCCCTCTTTTTTATTTCCTCTTTCTAATGATTTCTCCACTTCTACCCACTAGTAACTTGAAATTCTGGCCAAGGCAGCAATGCTGAAGTTCCATTAGTGCAGGTATAGTTACAGGTTTTTTCTTCAGCATTGGAAATAAGGATATACACACAACTCCACAAGTAAACATTTCCCTACGTAATTTCCTATCACTTTAATTTTCCTTGTACTCAAGACAGCTGGAAATCTGACAAGTATTAAAAACTGTAATCTTATAAATGCCATTCTAAGATAGGTGTATTATAAGTTATTTTTCAGGATTTCCTTCACTGAAGCCTAAAGGTTTATAACATCAGATATTTTACTGGTCAAATTAACTGAGGGTGTACCCTGAGCTGCTCCAAGCCACTGCAGCAGCACTGAAGTCAGTACTGACAGTGATAATTCTGCACTAGTCGCACACTCATGAAAAGGGTTTATCTTATGCTATGTCTTCCCCAAGTTAGTATCTGACCTACATGAATTAAGCAGATTAATTTGTTGTGTGTGTGATTAGGAAGTAGTTGGAGTCAAAAATGTGAGCTAGTATGTGGAAAGTGTTCCTTTTTCCTTGTAGTTAGACTTTGAAGGTTTCAACTTCAGAAGAGCTTCCCTAAAACTTCAGGCTATGACTGGGGAAATAAAATAAATAAAGCAGCTGAGTGTCAACCACTTTTTATGGCAAAAAGCTGGAAGCAAAAACTTTTGACTTGCCAGAACTTTAACACAAACATGAATCATGTTTAAGGCCAGTCATTCACACTGACCTAGTTCAAAATGCACTTCTTTCCAGGAATGGCTTTAATCCAGGCTGCTACGTGAAGGAAAAATTTTGTTCTGCTTCAGCAGTGTAAAGGCACTGGGACTTCCGAGCACTATCATCTCAAAACGTAATTTCCCTTCAAATGCTTGTGCTGGTTATTATCTTTCTGGTTACAGCTGAAATAAAACATTTATGTTCCAGAATGAATGGTAGTGCTTGAACTTCTAATTAATTTTGAATGCTTTTTGGAAGATTAATAAGAAGATATGCTTTGGTATGGGGCTGTGATTGTGGTATCTCAGTATATAATGTTTCCATTCACGACTAAGAAATTAATCTTTCCCAGTATATCCTTCAGTTCCTCTTTAATTTTGTGCAGTGGAGTATGACAACATTTTTCACTCTGATATTTCCTGTATGGAAGGGTTTCAATAAGACATAGACCTTTGAGACATTCTTGGAGAATTACATCTTGCATACCAGCAGAATTTGAGGGAACAGAAATATTGTTAAACACCATGAATGAGTGAAGATATGATGACTGAGTTAAACACCACTGAAGTTCTAAGACCTCTTACAAAAACACATAGAAGTTCCCTATGAAGTACTGTGGTACCAGCAGACAAAACTGCCACTGTTGAGTATTTAGGATTTTAGATTGAGAGAAAGAAGCAGGCAAAAATAAACTAACCGTATTCTGAAAAGCCTTGGATGGAAAGGACACAGAATCAGCTGAGGTCCCATTGAGCATGCTGGAGATTAATACATTTATATTAAAGATGAGCTAGCATGAGTATTAATGGGGAATTTTTGTGGTTTGGAGTAATGATCACTGGTAATTTTGCCACACTGATGTTAGTGGAGCTGGGTTTAAACTTACTTCCTAAGTTACGTGACTGCTTGACATTGACATTCTGTCTATATCAAGAACAAAAGACTCTCTTCGGAGGTTCAGTTCACTTTTAAGTGACAGGGAAGCCAGTTAGGAAGACACTGGGTGAAATATAGCACAGTAAAGCTGGAAAATCAAAAAGTAGAAATAAAAAAAAATACATTTTAAATAAAAAAAAAATTTCTACAGTTTTTTTTTTTTTTTTTTTAAGACTGTAAAAGTTTTTAATACTTAAAAGTGCTGAAAATTATTGGGACTAACTTAAGATCAATACAGATGAAACTAAAGTAAGCCAATATAAAACTTGCTTGCTGTTCATTTTAGGTTCTATTAATTTCAAAGTGAATTCTGTACTGTCTTCCTTCCAAAGTTCAATGATCAAAAAGACGTTCTAAAATCATTACTATCAAAAATAGCAGTAAAAAGACAGAGCTATCAAAACCTTTGCTTGGATTTGGACTTTAAATTTAAATCTTTGAACAATGTAAGACTGGAATTGCAAAATACCAGAGATATTTTGGGAAAGGACAAAATCATTTTCTCCTAAGTGCATTGTAACCAGACATTTTGATGTTTCAGTTTTGGGGTTTGGTTTGTTTTGGTTGGATTTTGGGGGTTTTTTTCTCATTGAAATAAAATTCCAGGCAAAAGAAATTCTTTTTGTGGTAATTTTCATTTCATGTAATTGTCCATTCTGCTATACAGGATTTAATCTATACCACTCTGAACTTGCCCCCTTTTAGCTAAAAGTGACTGTTTCTACAAAAGGAATAATTTTTGTTTCATTTTATTCTGCTTTCTTTCTTTTTGTGCTGAGTTGGCCCCAGCCAGCAGCTTAGGAACACAGAGAAACTCATTGCTCCCTCCCCCAGCCCAACCAAGTAGGGCAGGGGAGAGAACAGAACGACTGAAACTAATAAACTCATGGATCAAGATACAGACAGTTTAATAGATGAAGGAGAGAAAAAAAAAAAGAGCTACACAATGTAATCTAATCGTTTGCCATCTCCCAGGAGCAGACTGATGCCCAGACAGTCTCCACATAATGGCCACCTTGGAAGCCAAGGAGCTCCACACCTTTCTTCCTCTAGCCCAGTTTTAATGCTAACTATGATCTTATATGCTATGGAATTCCCCTTTGAAAAAATTGGGGCAGCTGTCCCAGTCAACTCTCATCTCCTTTCTGATACCCAGCTTACTGTTTGTGGAGGGATGGGGGTGCACAGTGGGAAAGGGGAAACCATTGGTGCTGTGCAAACACTGTTTAACTGTAGTCAAAATACTGGTGTATTATCAATACTGATTTAAGCACAAATCCAACCCACAGCACCACAGGAGTTGCTATGAAGACAGTTAACTCAATATCAGCCAGATTCTATACAGACTTAGAAGAGCTTGCCCATTTTCTAGGCCACTGAATTACCTACCTAGCCTGTCTTTTCAGTTCCCAACAAATAAAACGTACGCTATTGTTTGTTATGATCTTCAGCTTTTTAAAATTTTTGTTCCAGAATTGAGAGGTAAGGAGGTGTTATATGTTTCACAGTTTATGAAGTTATTTGTGATCTTTCAAGATAAGACTAAAGACATTTAATAAGTTAGATTTGTTTCAAATAAAGTTTGTTCCCTCCAGAGCCTATGCTTGGTTGGAGGAACATCAGAGAACCACAGTGTTGGAAATGTGCAAGTACTTAAATATAATGAAAAATAACTTTTATGTTTACTTTTTTTAACATCTTAAGGAAGCAGAAATGGAAATCGAAACCATTACTGTTCATGTAGCAGCCATTACCTACTTAAAGGGCTTTGATACTTCCCAGCATGGACAGGGTTGCTGAAAAGAGAAGCTGGGGAGTTCATGCCTATTAGAGAGATGGGACCAGAAAATGCGATGGGGGTGGAACTTCCATGCTGTGCAAATTAGTGCTGAAATTACATTGGCCTCGTATAGCTACTGTTAATCCAGTGTTCTTTGCTGTTTTTCTATCAGATGAAATTAATGGTAATTCAGCAAAACAGCAATAATAGACCTGTATTTTTTGTGCACTACAGCTGAGCTTCATTAAAAGCTTTAATCTAAAGCTCCACCATGGGAAGTCTCACAGAGCTAAAATGGGAGGTCTCCTAAGAGCTTTTCATTTCAAACTCAGGTCATATCTCGTAAGCACTTTAGTGATTTTTTTTTTTCTTTTTTTTTAAGACTGGAGTGTCTTGGGGTTTTTTGTTTGTGTCTTCTTTCTGTCCAATGATACCTTAAAAACACATTGCAATTGCTTTTGAAAAAATAAAGCTTAGTTCACAAAGCTCAGTTTTAATGTGCTGGGAAGAGGGACAGAAAGAATAAGAAAGAATCTTAGAAGGGGAAAATAGGGGCTGACCAAAGTAGGAGCTGAATGTCATTTCAGATTCATTGCTGTAGAGATGAATGCAATTTATAGGAGTAGCTGGAAAGGTCAGCTGATAAAGATATTTAATTTCATTCTACCTTTCTGAATTCTTAGTGATCAAAAAAACAGAAAGTCCCTTCATCAGGATGGGAATGCCTGTGAATTTACAGGTTGAGCAGACCTTCATTTTGAGGACAATTTCCTCTAAAATGTAAAAGTTGGTAGGCTAATAGGCAATCTCACAATTCTGTAGGTCTGATACAGTGGGAATAATTAAATAAGTAGTTGATTTGCATTTTGATTAGATACTTTGGTTACAACTTGCTTAATTTTTCCAGAGGGTCTGGTGTTGTACAAATAAGAGGTCACCAAACCTTCACACCTACCACTCCCTCCCACGTCCCTGCTTCATGTAGAGAAGACATAATAGAGAATCCAAGAAGATTCTGTGATACCTTGCAGCTGAAGCAGCATCCCAGGTCTCAGTTGTACAGAATTTGTTGCCTTGTACTCATTTTGCATGCACATATTATTGATCTGCTCATTAGCATGTTCTTAAATCCTTTTTTCCTTATCTATTCATTCCAGGGCCTGAAATCTCAAGGCAAGGCTTTGCAGCAGGAATGAACTTAATTCAAGCATTTTGTTCACAGTGGGTCAATTACAATATTCATTCACTATAAAAGTTCGCATTCAAAGAACATTAAAGCTATAAATTAAATGAACAGGTTCCAATATGCTCATAATCAGACTTCGCATAACATGTTTAACTGGGATGCAGCTCTACACCAAGAATGACTCTGGTGTATTAAGAGCAGGGTGAAAAAACACAACACTGTGAAAATGGTTCAAGGGATAACAGTAGAAACACTACAGGAATTTATCTGAAGGGAAAAATGAAGTGGAAAATGCATGACTGTGTGTTGCTATACATGACAAGTGTCCTAGCTGATAAGGTTTGGAGCTGTGGTTTCGTTATGCCCACTTTTATTCCTGATACTGCTCTACTGGGTGAGCTACCAGCTTGCTGTACCTCCATTTCCCTGTCTATGGAATAAGGTTATGGTATTTTTCTAAGAACATTGTAAATCTCTAGCAGATAGTTATTTCTCACATATCAAAACTCACTTTTCCACCAAATCCCAAGGGATTTTCCCAAAGAATAGGAAGAAAGAAAAGAATGAAAAAGAAAAACTAAATTAATTATAATTTCTAAGCAGACAATATAATCCTTTTTTTTGTTGACAGATCAGGGGATTTTGCTTTTGGATTTCTTTTTGGCTTGTGCCAACTCTGCTGTTTTGTACTATTAAGTGAATGCAAAGTTCTTGTGTTATTTTAATATCTTTCTTGAGGCTAGAAGAAATCAGGGCTCACATTTTACATAAAATGATCATTTCTTCATAAAATCAGTTACAAAAGTACGATTTCTTTGAGAAAGTAAGAACATCCAGTACCTTGGGCCAAACATACATGCAAATGGTGTGTGTATATTTTTATAAGGAGAACATTGTCTCAGCCTTCATCTCATGCAGTAAATTCACAGTATTGAATGTACTAGATGTCATAAAGTAAATGTGAAATTCCTGCCTGATCAGGTATGATGTAGAATTAAGAAGAAAACACTAGATTTTGTTTCTGTCAATCAAAGCTCAAGCAGATAGAGGCTTTCTCCAAGGCTGCAGATTTCATCCTTAGAACTTCTGAAGCAAAGCATGCACCAACGGAAGCACAAAGGCAGAAAAGCAATGGCCTCTCTGTATCCCCACAGAGCTAAATTTTAAACTTGAATAAATTGCATCTATCAAAATACGGGCAGCAGCTTTGCATATGCTCTTTTATCTCAGTGTAGCTTATGGATGTGGGTCTCAATGTTTATTACTCATTTTACTGTGCCATCCCATTTTCTATGTGAGTGGTTTCATAATGCCTGCATGAGAGCACACAGTTTGTTTGAAGTATCTGCCTAAGCTAAATAACCTTACTAAAAGCGAAAGGAAATTGGATTGATTTGGGATTGTCTCCATTCTCTCTTTTGTGTGCTCTTCATTACAATTTGCTTCCTGTTTTCATCTCTCATAGGAAATGTTTTAACCAATGTAATCAAAATCTATGATCACATAGTCTAAGATTGCTCATAACCATTACAAGTGCCTATAATTACTTTTATTATAGATTTTGCAGGATTTCCAGGAGTTAATGCATGCATATGTACAATGTAATTGCTATATATGGAACTATATGCAAAGCTTCTTATTTTCTCTAATAAGAAATTTTGTGTATAGAAATTAAAAAATACTGCTGCTTTTAACTGTTTTATACATTGCCTTCGAGCAAATGCAAGCTCCAGGATTTCTTGAAATCCCTGAATACTGAGATGTAAATTGAAATCAGCTTCTTAATTAGTGAACAATTTGTATTCATTACAACTTGAACTTAGGTCCCTCATATTAAATACGTTCTGCATCTGTTGATCACAAGTGAAAGTGAGCTAATGGGGGAAATCAAGATTGGAGGCAGCCTGGGCTGCAGAGATCATGCATTGGTGAACTTCATAGTCCTGAGGGATATGGATCAGGTAAGGAACAAAATTAAGCCCCTGAACTCTAGGAAGTTTAGGAATTCTAGCTGGAAAACTTCCAGCTCTTTAGGGAGATAGTAGGATTCCCTTGGCAGCTGTCCTCAGAGACAAAGGACTGGAACAGAGCTGGCAGATCTTAAAGGAAAGTCTTCCACAGAGCACAAGAGCTAGCAATCCCCAGCAGCAAGAAATCCGGCATGGAAGGCAAGAGCCCAGCACGGCTGAATAGAGATCTATCTGCTGGTCTAACTAAAGGGAAAAACACAAATGCGTACACAGTGGAAGCTAGGACAGGTGACCTGGAGATGAAGTTTGGTTGTGTAGGGATGGGGTGAGAAAGGCTAAGGTAAAGTTGGAATTGAGCCCGGAAAGGGACACAAAGAATAACAAGAATGGCTTCTACAAGTGTGTTAACCAGGAAAAGGAAGGCGAAAGAAGGTGTACACCCTCTGATAAACAACGCTGGAAAACCGTTAACAATGGATGAGGAGAAGGTTGGGGTACTCAACAGCTTTTTTGCCTCAGTTTTCAATGGCAACATCTCTTCCCACACCTCTTGAGTGGATGGACAGCAGGATGGGGAGTGAGGGAACAAAGTCCCTCATACTGTATATAAAGATCTGGTTCATGATCACCTGAGAAGTCTGAATGTCTATGGAACCTGATAAGGTGTATCCCAGACTCCTACGGGAATTGGCTGATGCAGTTGCCAAGCCACTCTCCATAATATTTGAAAATTCATAGCAGTCAGGTGAAGTCCCATGTCATCAGAAAAGGGGAAACATTGTACCCATCTTTAAAAAGGGTAAAAAGAATGACCCTGGGAACTACTGACCTGCCAGCCTCAACGTCTGTGCCTGGGAAGATGGTGGAACAGGTCCTCCTAGAAACCATGCTAAGGCATGTGGAGAACAGGGAGCTGATTTGGGACAGCCAGAACAGCTTTACTAAGAGCAAGTCCTGCCTGTCCAACCTAGTGGACTTAGTGACTACATAAGTGGACAAGGGAAGAGTACAGGTGTCATTAACCTGGGCTTCTGTAAAGCCTTTGACACTGCCACAACATCCTTCTCGCTAAATTGGAGAAAAGTGAGAACAGTCCACTCATCAAAACACTTTGATGAGTGGACTGTTACATGGATAAGAAAGTGGTTGGATGGTCGCATCCAGAGGGTAGTGGTCAATGGCTCAGAATCCCGATGGACGTCACTGAAAAGTGGTGTCCCTCTAGTATCCACACTGAAACCAGTGTTATTTAATGTCTTCATTAATGACATAGACAAAGGGATAAAGTGCATCCTCAGCAACTGCACCAAGCTGGGTGGTGCAGTTGACACACTTGAAGGACAGGATGCCAGCCAGAGGAACCTGGACAAGCTCGAGAAGTGGTCCCATAGGAATTTCATGGGGTTTGACAAGACCAAGTACAAGCTACTGCACCTGGGTCAGGGCAATCCCTGCTATCTGTACTGGATGGGGATGAACAGATCTAGAGCAGACCTGCTGAGAAGGACATGGGTGGATGAGTGAGGAGATTCTGTCCCTCTACTCTGCTCTGGTGAGACCCCACCTCCAGTGTTGCATCCAACTCTGGGGTCACCAGCACAGGAAGGACATCAACCTATTGGAGAGCATCCAGAAGAGGACCACAGAGTGGATTAGAGGGATGGAGCACCTCTCTTGTCAGGAAAAGCTGACAGAATTGGGTTTGTTTGGCCGGGAAAAGAGAAGCCTTATGAGCAACCTAATTGCAGCCTTTCAGTACCTGAAGGAAGCCTACAAGAAAGATACAGAGGGATTTTTTACAAGAGCATGTAGTGACAGAACACAGGGGAATGGCTTCAAACTGACAGAGAGCAGGTTTAGATGAGATATTAGGAAAATATTCTTTACTGTGAGGGTGATGAGGCATCAGAAGGTGTTGCCCAGAGAAGTTATGGATGCCCCATCCCTGGAAGTGGTGAAGTCTAGGCTGGGTGGGGCTCTGAGCGAACTGGTCTAGTGAAAGGTGTCCCTGCCCATCACAGGGGGGCTGGGACTGAATGATTTTTAATGTCCCTTCCAGCCCAAATGATTCCCTGATTCTATGACTCTATATATTCTTCAAAATGTAAGTATAAGACACAAAGAGGTGTATTTGGAAATCCGTTTAAAATGCATGTACACAACTGGTTTTATACTGTATTGATCCAGTTGAACAGATATCAGAAGTGTAAAAATTGAATTGAGCAAGACATGATAGGAGCTATTAATACTGATTTTCGCTTAGATTATTTGTGGTATAATGGAAGGTTAAATGCTGACATATTTTTATATATACTACTACTTTAAAACTTCCTAGACAATGACAACTATTATAAGGAACTTTTGGCAACAATTTTATTTCAGCAAGTGGAAACACCATTAAAGACATCATATACAGCACTACAAGGATGAAAGAAATACATACTCATTGCTCTTTCATGTTTTTTCTGAGGTACAGTAGAAACTGCTCATTCAGCAGCCCTATAGCACAGTTGACTAAATGAACAAAAAGCCATCACCAAAGCTGTCATTTCAATTTCTTACTCATTTTCTCTCTTTCTCTTTTTCACAGTTTCTGTTGAAAAGGCTTATACCCCATCTCCTAGACAACGGCAACCTGTGAATAAAAATTCTCAATGTCAAAAATGTCTAGGGAAATGGAAAAAGAAGACAACTAGTGAGAAAACCTCATACATTCCTTATCAGGACCTATGGGTACTGACTTTCACAGCTATGTTAAGAAAATGATGACATATGCTGCTTCTCCTGGGGCTGGAATGGTAAATCTCTGTGAAGGATTTTAAGCTCATTGTCTATAAGTGCATGAGTAACAACTCAAATTAAAAATGTGCTGTTCTCAAAGAAAATTCAGAAACCCCTGCTTTTCAAAACAATCAAAGATTTTTGTTGCTCAAGTCTGGCAATTTGTGTAGAAAAACCTCCACTGTCACTACAGTTTATTATGCAAAATAAGAGCTGGCAGAAAAGGTAACTGTTTAAAACTGGTATATTTAGTTTGCTGCATACCAGGAGAGACCTGGCAAAACCCGACTTGTCCTGAATAACCAATTTCTTTAAAGAAATAGCTCTGCCTTTGTGCTTCCCTATGGACACAATCAAAGTTTACACCACCTGGTGGACAGCATTTAATGTCAAGAGCCATGAAATATTAGGATTGGGGTAGTATCTAGTAGTGAAGTCCCACAGTCCATTATTCTGAGACATAACTGGTGATGGAATTCAGGAAATTTGAGAAGATTTTAAGAGTTCTGAATTCAAGCTGCATCCAGAATTGTAACTTTCAGACTTGAAGTTGATTCCAAAATGGGCCAGATAGAAATTTTCTTACACAGATTTGGGTGTTAAAAAGCAGGCATTCTTTATTGCAGTGAACTGGTCATTCAGAGGATCATTTCTCTAGTTGAGTGTGCCAAAGGTTGGGTGAACACAGTTTTCATCATACACATGAATTACATATTCATTAGCTCTCCCCATGCCCTTAATGTATATGTACTGTCTTTTACATAGTCCGACCCCTTATCTGAAGTCCCAGTATGGTTCTTTGGGGAGTTTCTTTGATAGTCTTCAAAGTCCAGTGTCCTTTTTAGGTAGCTTTTCTTCCACCCCCGCTTTTGAGTAAGCACGTTATAATTGTTTTGCATAACTTTTACTTGGTCAGCCTCACAGAGCTGAGCTGGCATCCTACTTGTCTTGCATAACTTTTGTTTGCCTAAGTTACATTCTTTATCTACTTCTCCAAGGCTATGTTGTTGTGTTCTGTTATCCTTAGAGTAAAATGCTGGTTTGTTCTACTGTCCTTTTCAAAGTGCTAAGATCTAATTGCAAGATTCTGGGCAGTGGCTGAACAAATGAAATACATGAGATAGAGTTGGACATAATGAAATACAACAGCCTTACTCTTTATTTGGATGTCTTACTATCTACAGGTTTTCTGTTTTCAGCTGGGACAGAGTTTTGTTCTTAGTAGCTGGTAAAGTGCTGTATTTTGGATTTAGTATTTGAATAATGTTGATAACACACTGATATTTTACTTGTTGATTGGTAGTGCTTACCCTGAATCAAGGACTTATCAGTTTCTTGTGTTCTGCCAGTCAGGAGCTGCACAAGGAGCAGCAAGGAGCTGCAAAGAGCATGTCCAGGACAGCTGACCCAAACTGACCAAAAGGATATTCCATACCGTAGAATATCATGTTCAGTATGTAAATTGGGGTTGGTTTTTTTTGGTTTTTGTTTCAATTCTTAAATTGTTCTTACCTTAACACAGGAGTTTCATCTTTTCTATTCTCCTTCCCTTCAACATGGGGAGGAAGTGAGGATTGTGTGATCAGTTGTGTGGTGCTTAATTGTTGGCTGGGGTTAAACCACAACATCAGGTCTGACAGAGGCAGAGGAGAATTCGATAGAAGACAATGCAGCAGCCCTGTCTTTATTTCTGAACAACTGTGTCTTTTCATAACAGATAGCATAAAACAACACTATGGGGTTGAGTGTAGGAAGATGCACAATCCGACTAATCATGATCTGCCTGATGAAAAGCACTGCCATCCCTGTGGCTTCAAGTGACTTGCTCTACAGGTTTCCTAGGAGGTCTGAAAGTTGCTTTATTTGAAAAATTTCGTATTTGTTATGTATAACTCTTAGATTTCCTACAGTTCTTTTTTTCTGCCTTTGAATATTTAAAAATCCTGTTATCTTTACCAATATTAGTAAGGAGACCAACTTTGACTGAGAAGTCCTTGGTTATAACACTCCATATTCATGCAAATATTTATTCAGTTTCTGTACATGCAGAACTTTAAACATCTGCTGAGGCCATTGAAATTCACTTTTCTTCAGTGAATTCTCTCTCTAAGGAGCTGCAAGCCAAATGTGCTTATTCAGATACGATGAAAACTTGCTAGCAATGCAACCTTAGCTTTTGGCATATTAAAGAAAACTAAACTTGTTCATTATGTATTATAATATGTATTTTTAAATTCACTTTTCTTACATTAACAAAAGAATAGTAATGCCTTCAAATTATCTGTAGGATAAAAATTGTGTTAGTGATGTGTGTGTGAGTGTGATGGGAAATACAGGGCCAGGAAGAGAAGGAATAGCTTCCCTTGATTTTTGTATGACTTTTCCATGTCTCAGATGAAACGTCTGGTTCCCTTAGAGACTCAATTTCACTAAAATTTTAATATATTGAGTCACAGTGTCTTTAACAATTACTGAATATCATAATAAACTGAGAATTGTAGACAGACACTATGTGGGTTATGAAGAAATGTAATGTCTTGTAACTTAAAAATAACTCAACCTGTCAAAGGAATTTTGAAACAACAGACGTGTTCTAAAAGTAAATACTTAATATCAGTGTAGTAGTATCCCAGGCAGGAACTCGTTTGGGGATGCTTTCTCACAGTCCCTGTGAAATTCTGCCCTCCCTGCCTAGCAGAACAACTCTCTACTTGCAGAATTGGCTGCAACCAAACTCTTCTTAGACCTACACACAAAGCACAGCTTTCATGATAAAGCTGCACTGTGCTGGGCAGCTTCCCTTTTTGTCCAGGGTAGGAAAGAGGCAGAGCTGTGGCTTCTGAGAGGAGATGGCAGGCTTCACCTCCACTCTCAAGCTACAAATGTTTCACTATTATATGTGATTAAAGAGAGGGTCTGTCTTCTGAAGTAACACTGGGTATGACGATTTATGAAATAACTTTAAAACTGTGGTTGCAGAGATCAGTTACCTGTTTAATTAGGTTTATGCTGATGTTTTCACAACAAGTAGGTGTACTGAGGTTATTCACATACCTTCTTGCATACCTATTCTTATGCTAGTTTAATGTTTGAGAGATGTTGTCTGTACTTGTGGTCTTTACTGAACATCTAAGTTCATGCAAGCCTAAAAGTTTCTGTAGTTTCTGTAGGCCAATACTTCATTTAGATGCTTAGAATTTGAGGAAATTGTGGCTTTCAAAGTGAAGACACTCAACAGAAGAACTGAAAATTTATTCAAATGACATGATCTAAAATTATGCTTCTGAAAATCATACTCCAAGGTTTTGGATGAAAGAACCAGTTGAAAATATGGGCATCCAAAGCTACATATTTGCATTGTGATCAACCTAATTTTTGAAGGCCCAGTGCTTATCTCCATTGTATGTAATAAAAGCTGTGAGTAAACTATACTGAGATTTTTATATTAAAGGATTTTTTTTAAGAACTGAACCACAGAACAGTGATTTTTTATTCCCATTTGCTTAGGCAGATTTGAATCTGTTCCCAAATGCAAAAGAGAAGATCTAAGTCAAGCCTTTTAATATTTGCCTGTTGCCAACCTGGAATTCAATATATGTGACAGTTCTACTATTGAGAAAACATCCATTTTGGTCCTCTCCTTGCCAGTACATTCTTTCTGAGCCTTCAATTCCCTGGAAACGTACCCTGAAAATCAGCTATGGGAAAAAAGATTGGATAAGAGAAATAATATTAATTTTCTCTGCCTCCTAATTTACATGAGAGAAGGCAGTTTTCATGTTTTTCTCAGTACACTGTCATAGCAATTTTTCCAGGCACCTGCTATCATATGCCTAGCTCAGTAAAATTATTCTGTCTTCATGCATTTAATTACATTTATTCTTTTTCTACTCATAAAGAACCTAAAATAAATGGCAGGTGGTACATGTAGACTCAAATTAGGTGAATCTCTCCAGTATGTAGAATTTAAGATGTTTTGGTTTTGTCCTTCTTTTACAGAGAAAAGGTGCAAGAATAAGTATAGCCAGTATAAACATGTTGGCTACAGGAATGTGGAGTAATCATGAGTAGATTAATAGACATTAGAGACATGCTTTGAGGTTGACTTTTAACTTGAACAGTCGATATAAGCCTTTTTGCTTGTTTTAATGTGTATACAATTTTAAGAATAAAATCGCACATCTGACTGAAATACCTGAAGATATTATAAAAGTGCCCAAAGAAAAAAGCTGAGTGTATACAAATACATACAAAACAGCTTCCACAGCAACATTCTCCTCAGGAGAAGAAACAACCATATTAGCAAAAACTTAAGGAAAACCATGAAATTGACAGTTCATATGAATTTTAAAGGACATTAGATAATTTCATGAAATAATACTATTCCCTGACTTTGAAATTTCTTTATAATTTCACTGGCTTCTTTTCTGGATGTTTGTAAAAGTATAGATATTGCTGGGATGTTTTTTTAAAAAAGAAAGACTACTGATAGAAAGTGAAGTGCTTAAATGTAATTAAATTTAAATGTTTGCCAGTCTTAGTTAAGTTTCTTAATATCAGTTCTTTCAGTGACATTACATACAGCCATGTGATTACACAGTTCTCCTCAGCGTCATCATACAACAACCACGGAGGGGTTGTCATCAACAACTTAAGGATTTCCTTAAGGATTTGCTTTATCCTGGACAATATTAGTTAATCTCAATATAGGTGTAAAGCTCCCTATCGGCAGAGAAGGTGCAATCTTCTCTAACAAAAATGATAAGGCACAACTGATTAGTTAAAATAGAGACATGACAGGCAAAAGTTTATTAATAGAAGAGCAAAACTCTTATTAATATTCAGCAGACAAAATTTTATTTGAAGTTTATAATTCCAGACATATCAGTTAAAGTTAATTTGGGCTGTTTTCAAGAGGTATAGTGCAGTGGGTTGATCTTGGCTGGCTGCCAGATATCCACACAGTTGCTCTCTCACTCCCCTTCCACAAGAGGATGGGGAGAAAACAAGACAGACAAAAGATTGCTGGTCAAGATAAGGACAAGGAAGTCAAGTATCAGATACCATCATGGGCAAACCAGACTCAACTTGGTGAAAATTAATTTATTGCCTATTAAAATAGAGTTGAATTTAAAGACTTATAGAATCATTGAAAGTTTTGGGCTGGAAGGGATCTTCAAAAATCACCTAGTCCAATTCTCCTGCCATAGGACATCCTTCACTAAACCAGGTTGTTCAAAGTCCCATTCAACCTGACCTTGAACACTTCTAGGTATGGGGGATCCACAACTTCTCCGGGCAACCTGTGCCAGTTTCTCACCACCATCATCATAAAAAAAAATTCTCCCTTATATCCAATCTTAATCTACTCTCTTGCAGTTTAAAACCATTTTTCCTCTTCTTGTGACTATAGGCCCTGGTGAAAAGCCTCTTGATGACTTTCTTGCAATACCCCTTTAGGGGCCCTTATAACAAAGACTGAAATAAGGTCTCCCAAAAACTCTCATCTCTAGGCTGAACAGCCCCAACTCTTTCAGATTTTCTTCATAGAAGAGGTGTTCCAACTCTCTAATTATTTTTGTGACCCATCTGTTGTCCTGCTCTAATAGGTCTGTGTCTTTCCTGTGCTGGGGACACCAGAGCTGGATAGAGTACTCCAAGGGGAGTCTCATCAGAGAAGAATACAAAGGGAGAACCACCTCCCTTGTACCCGCTGGGCAAGCTTCTTTGTGTGCAACCCAGGCAACCATTGACTTCCTGGATTGCAAGTGCAGATTGCCAACACAAAACATGCAGTTTTACATGCACCAGTATTTTGAAGTTGCCTTCTGTAGGGCTGCTCTCAATCCGTTCATTCCCCTGTCTGTATTGATACTGAGTTTTTCCTTGACCCACATGCAGTGCATTATACTGGTTAAATTTCATGGGCTCATTCCTTAAACCTGTCAAGGTCCCACTGGATGAAACCCATCCCCTTAAGGAAATCAGCTTCAACACTTTTCTTAGTTGCTCTCTGCCACTCCTGCCTACTCACACTTTTCACTTGCTCGCTTCACCGTGGTGGACTACAGTCCATCAGGACAAACATACCCCAGGATGGACTCTTCCTGGGCTGCAGGTCTGTTAATGACTATCAGAATAAGTGAATCATTTAGGTCTGGAGGAGAGACTACTAACCTGAGAAATGCTAACCCCTTGAGCTAAAAGCAACAATCCCTTTTTCCTCACTCAAACACTTGTCAGTGCAACATCTTGTCTAGTACGTGGAAGCAGAAGTCTGTACTTTAACACTAGGTGGAGGAAAGAGGTGGATGTATACTACCTAAAACAAGTGCCTACTTTAGGGACCAAATATCTTCCAGAACTTCACAGAGTGAGTTTTGTATCTCCAAGAAGTTATTTAGAGTGCTGGAAAGAGTCAACAGCTAGTCTTGCAACTGTGGTGCCTGAAACCACATTTTGTAGACATCTGCCTCTCTCTTCTGCATATGCTGTGATCCTGCACTTCTAGTTTTAGGCCTTTATTTAAAATGGCTAAAGACAGTAGTGAGAAATCATCTGCTCCTCTTGGAGTGGTGAAGACAGAAATATTCTATTATGTACAAATAACTTCATGTTTCTTTTATTTTTTCTCACAATATATACTGATACGTGTTCAACAAAATTTCTTAATTTGAGAGTTTGAAAGATGCTTGAATTTTTTTCCCTTCAATTTATTATCCCAGAAGAAATTGCTTTCTCTTAAAAATAAATATTGCATTTTTTGTGTAATTCTGTGCAATAAAAATCGTACTGTGGTAATGAGAATAAAATTGCAGCAGTAGTCAGGCTGGCAAAGGAATAAATTAGAAAAAACATCTTAAAACATAATAACATTTTTCAAATAATACATGCAATTAATATAACAGGATGTTGACTGCAATTAACTATCACAACAATGAATTGTGGGATTTAGATGCTGCAGAAAAAGCACAATCTTTCAGAGCTAAAGAAAAAATGTCATTAGATGCTATCAGCCTACTACTGCTTTTATTTTCAATTTTAGTACCCAAAATAATTGAAATAATTCAAAAACATGGATGAAAGCACAAACCATACATATATAGAATCACAGAATCATAGAATGATTTGGGTTGGAAGGGAGCTTAAAGATGAACTAGTTCCAACACACCTGCCATAGGCAAGGACAGTAATTGAGAAAAGTCTAAAAATGTTGTTCAACCCTAATGTTCAAACTGGGTTTTTTTGTTACAGGTGGAGCTACCTGAATAAAAGATGAAATATGTATGGGGAAACTGCCAGTGCATGTTTCTGTGGCAAGTTTGACTGACTGTTTCCTTATATTTACTTGAACTTTAACTCTGAGGTAAGTAAACACAGCCAAATTGTCATTGATTCTGCCTGCTTATGTCCAGAATAGCTAAAGACATTTGATTTCATGTAAGATTTTTACTCCTCAGTACCAATATTTACTCACATGCACAAGTCAGTCTTTACAGGACAAATGAGGGCTTTGGAACTGAGTAATCTGTAGAATATTGTTCAAGGAAAATGACAAGATAACACACCTTTTATGGTTTTACTTTGTACATATTTATGTCAATGAAAGTATAACATAGATGCATTCACAGAAAATGTATCCTGATCAAAGCACGTTACTTTGAAGATATTTTGAAAGCATTTACAGGAAAAACCAAAACACAATAGTTATTTCTGACTCCAATGAAGTTCAGTGTATCTTAGCAAGTGTGCCTTACTAGGTAAGAAGGATAAAATTCTAAAATTGTCGTTCTGACATGCCATTTATAAAGTCTTTAAACAGAGATTCCCTTCATTATTTTGTAACACATTTAGGTGTGAATAGTAGACCCAAGATATTCCTACTATGTGCATCTGTTCCATCAAACACTTTTTCCCTTAAAGATAGGAAATTGCACACTAGAGTCTGAAATAGGAAATAAATTGAAAGCTAAAGACATTGAACAGGACCCAAAAGGGAAGGAAAGAGCTGTTGGCAATTTTGTCCTACATAAATTCTTAGCCATCATCAAGATGAAATACGTGTAAAACTTTGTTCACCAGCAAACTGGTGATGTGAAGTGCACAGCACAATTTTTTGTTATTACAAGTCACTTTGTGTTTCCATGGTCAGCCAGAAAAGAGAAAAATTACTGTTATGTGCAATTTTGATTTCCTTGAGTTAACACAAGACATGATGTTCTTTATATAAGGAATTACCTTCTTGTGCTTTAGCCCTTAGAAAAATCATGAAAAAACCACAGTAACTTTAGTAACTGCTCTGAACATGACACATGTACATTTCTCTGTGTGATTCTGATGTTACCAATTTTTTCTCACTTGTCCACTTCTGGTGATTTTAGTGCCAGGCTCAAAATACCTGTTTTTGTAAAACTCTGTTACTTTATAAATAGTCTAGCCCACACATAAGAAGCAACCTTGTCATCTGGAGGACTAGAAACTTTTGAGTCCCACAGTTCCAAAGCAGAACTTAATAAAACTTTAGTCTCCTCTCCCTACTTTTGTATGAAAACTATATAATGAAAGTGCTCAATAGAATGTGAAGTAAATATGCAGTTTTAAAAACAGATGGGACTTTGTTTGCAATGAGTTTCACAATCAGCCTATATAGCATATATAAACTGAGATATTTCAAAGAAACAATGTAAATTGCTTTGAAAAAACTCAGGGTGTCTTATTATAGAGCATATTTTAATGGTAAAATCTGTGATAAGAACAAACTCTAACACATGTGATCCATTTTTTCTGGTAATGCTTGTGGCAAAGAAAGAAAATGAGGTGACAGATTCCTTGTTTGCTATCACTCCAGCTAGCATCCAGCAACAAAGTAGCCCAGCATGATTCTCCTCACATGACATGAAAATAGACATAATTTCTCTACTTATTTTCTATTTAGAACCACACACAAAAGAAGCCCCCTTCATTTAAAAAAAAAAAAAACCAACAAAACAAAACCAAGACCAAAACAAAGAACAACTGGTTGGAATTGTTGTCAAAAACCCCAATTTGTTATTTCAAGTTACAACAACAAATAGTACTTTCCAGCCCTTAGGTACTACAGGGATTTTTTCTCCCTATGACAGCTGGCATATATTTCTATAAAATGCTGAGTGCTTTTTTAAAATCTATGTATAGAATTATATTGAGCCTTATAGAAAAGGAGATTTTTTATTGTTATTCACTATAGAAATTATGTTTGCCCTTTTATTTCTTTCACATATATAGCAAAGACTTTGAAAAGTAGAAGGGTGTTCTCCACTGAAGGATCAGTTTCGCAAAATTTGCATCAAATATATTGGCATCATGTGCCAGAGAAAGTTGACAGCATATGTTTTGCCAAAACAACATCACTGCACCAAACCACATCCTGATGACTATTAATCCATTACAGAAGTTCTGATTCCTATTCCTTCTTCTGCAAACACTGGTGCTTCTTAAATTACATGAGTGTGTCTTTCTGGAGAATGAATGCATAAATTAAAATTTCATATTTGCATTTAGTTACTGAAACTAAGATTAGTGAATGCTTGCCCCATTGGAATTCTTGTGGTGTCAGTTGTGACATTTTGGTTCTGTTTTTCTCAGCACACTTCTATGTTAATGATGTAGCACTGTCTCGTGTGGGAGAGAGCTGCCATGGTATCAGTCATGATAAGTAAAGAGCACAGTTGGTTTAGCCTCCCAATTCCTAGGTGTTGTATTTTCTCACAGAAGGAGGTAAAGGATGGGTAACCTTTCTAAAAGCTAACAGTGGCTGCCTTTCAACTGCCAATTTTTATTCCTAACTGACAGGCCTTGAATGCAACTCAAATATAGCAGGAGTCAAAAAAAGCGCTTTAAATAATTAATAACATTTTTTAAAAACCTAAGCTAGGAATTAAAAATATGGTCCACAAAAGACTTTTTTCTTTTCCTTCATGGCAACTGAGATAAGATCCCAAACAAACTGCAATGTCAGCCCAAACCCTGAAAAACCTTCACTAGAAGCTTTGCATAAGGAATTTGACCTGAGATTGGCCACATGGAATGCTGAAGAGAAGGAACAAAACCTAACCAAACCAGCAACTAAGAAAAAAATCCAGAAAGTTAAAGTACTATGTATTTATCCTTTTAGATGGATATCTGGGCTCTGACTGAAAAGACTGCTCAGGATCTTGGTGTTTTTATTTGTTTGCCCTTTTTTTTTCCCTGATCTGATTTGTTCATTGCTGGATTTTAGTGTATATTCTGCTCAGGAGAGAAATTGGCACACTTATGAAGTATTTGAATAGATATTGCCATACAGATGTCAAAGAATAGAATGCCAAAAGGATTCTTCTTCACACAAGAAACATGTCATTGAGTTTTTATTTCTCTATAAAGATGAGGCTTAGTGTGCAAGTCCTTGACAAACTGCTTTAATCTTTGCCTGTGAGGGTTAGTTGAGGTCATCTGGGGACTACAGTACAGCTCTTGTGTCTCCAGCATCTCCAATGCTTGCCGTTCAAACTAGTTTTTAAATGCTTGATTCCACTCTGGAATTGTGACTGCTGAGGTGGGATTTTGAGAAAGTCTGGTGCTAGAGAATAGACTTCACCAACTGGCAGCACAGAAAACATATTAATAATTTCACACACACACAAAAAAAATTTATTGTTTTGTAAAACTCTTATTTGCAATTGCTAAACTTAAAAATTCCTGCTTTGTAGTAGAAAGTGATTTTTTTTTTTAAGTCTCAACCTTAAGGTAGCTGAAATGGAAAACAATTCTCTTTGAAGTAGAACATTATGATTTACTGAGAAAAAACAGTTTAATTTGCTTTGTATATGTAAGAAAGGATTTCTGCACCATGAGCATTTTGGATATTCTGACTTTAGTTATTCCCTAGTTTGTGAAAAAGGATTTTTTGAAAATCTTTACATTTTCTGCAGGTTATGGGAACTATTTTATTCCTTAATCTAGTATCATCACAGAAGAAGCATGGTCAGCAAAAGCTCTACTAGGTCTTCCTAGAAGAGACAAAGTTTTGGATACAAAGTATCAAAACTGATAAAGAAGAATGTGATAGTGCTTATTTGTCCTACATGCCCTCTTTGTTCTCATTAGACAGTCATGCTATTTCAGTGTACTGCTTTGTTGCAGTCCGGTATTTTAGTTCTCTGTGCTTTTTTTTTTTTTTTTTCCCAATACACTGATGGCACAGTGGACATGGTCAGCTCTATGAGCATAGCCACAAGAGTAAAATACAGTTAGGTCACGCGGAAAAGGAGATGATCTTCTTTTGTGTCTGCTCCATGTCAGCAGCTCTGGTGGTACCACAGTAGTGCATGGTTTCCTGGGGAGAGCAGAACCATCCCGCCAGAAAGCAGCACAACCAGGGCTGCTCCGTGACCCCAGTGCAGGCTGGGGGCTCACTGAGATGGCTCCTGCCAGCTCCGAGCTGAGCCAGGCTGGAGGTACTTACAGGATCTGTTGTCAATCCAGGGATCATTCATCCAGGATGAAGTAACAAGTCACATTTAGGGTCAATCCAGGAAGTCCAATGAGGAACAGCAAAAGCCAGAGCTAGAGACAATCTGCCTGTAACATAGATCCACAATGACAGAGATAAGGCAGATCTAGTCACTAAGTCTAGCAGTGTCCGGGTAATCCCAAATGTTATTTTATTTCATTTTATAAGGTTTTGCTGCTCCTGGGTTTAGGGTGGGTGAGCCCTTTTTTGGAGGGGAGAAAGTTTTACTTTGGTTTATGCACACTAGCTTGTTTGAATTTGGTAAGTTTTGTAAAGTAGGACAGAAGCTGATACAAACTTCTTAAATCCTTTGGCATATTTTCGTTTTGCATCTCTGAAACTCCTCTTAGTCCCTGCTTACCTGTCTTGTTTCAAGGTACCTGTCTCAAGGTTTGTTTGCACACAAACCTTGCCTTTCAGACACTGCAAATGGTCACAGAAATGTGACAGCTTGGGCTTTGAACTTCAAGCAAAATGTGTCTTGGGCATTTATATATATAATACTTGCTTCTCTCTGCCTGAACAGATATATGGTAGTAAAGTCACAACTGTTTCAAATTCTTCAAAGCATCTTTTTTTTTCATTTTCTCACAGATCTCTGAGTTTAAAACATCAATGTAAACCCAGAAAAATCATTATATATCCTGAATGTGCCATTCAGGGTCAAGATTATCTGTGCTTAATGCCATTAATTTTGGATAAGTATGTTCTCAAAAATACATTTGATTTCTTCCTATAATTATCTGAATAAAAATTACCTCCTAGGTTTTTCTTCCTCCTGCTAAAAGGGCAATAGAGTCACTTGTGGTCCCAAGCTCAAAAAAAAAACCAAAAACCATTCATGATAAGCCCTAGCTGCCAAGAAATCCATCAAGTGCCATGTCCTGCTCTGCCTTGTCTTTTTCACCCTGAGCAATACCATCCTATGTGCTCATTATGTAACATTCCATTTTCTTTTTTGTTTTTCCCAAGTATATGCAAACAAAATCCAGATAGTGCTTGGATTTGGTTAAAGTAGACTAGAGATCAGCAATAAGTGATTAAAAAAGAGAGGCAAGGTATTTTCACATACATTTATGTACTTTTTTTGCTACTACTGTCTTTTTCACTCATGATATCTGTCTTCTTTTATAGTAAGGCATGAAGCAAAAGACTCATGTTCAGCTTCCTAACCCAGAAACCTAGATGTGGCTACTGTCTATATTCTTTTGTTTCAGAGAAGTTATCGTCTTGTTCAGAATTTTGAGCCAGAAGAATTAAAGCTACAATTTCAGTACAACAACTTCAAGTCTTACTGGTAAGAATTTTGCTATGGCTGTTTTTCTTAACATTTTATAATGTTAAGGCAGATGGCTGCAGACCTCATCAAATCTTGCAAGATCAACTGGCTGTCTGTTATTGTACCTCTCATTGCTTTTCTTTGTAAGCTATAAAGAACAAATTCATATACTGATTAAGTTCATTGGGAGGCAAAATACCTCATTTGAAAGACTGGCAAGGTCAGTTCCTGGATCTACTGTGTGTATAAATTCCACCAAAGTGGATTTAATGTGAGGACTGTACATGATCCCTACAGAGACTAGCAGGGAATACCACAGCTAGATACATCTTTGTAAATCACTGGGTCTTGCTTTTGGATGTAATACCAGTGCTTTAACTCAAGAACATTTGGATGCATAACACAAACTCAGAAAAGAGGAGTAGTAGAAGGCCAGAGAAAATGATTGCTTAATACTAGAACTATGATCGTGTAATTTATTCTTTTAGTTCAGAGACTCTTGTATCTCACAGCATGGCTGATATGTTACAGAAGGTCTCAAAGGAATCTCTTATTCAGATTTTCTGCTTCCTGCCTTCCAGTTTCTTCCATCTTCAGTTCCTTGTTTTAACATCAATACAAAGACTGACATTTAAATAATATTTATCAGAATCTTTGCAATTTCTAAGAGCAAAGTCAGGATAAAACATCTTCATTATGTCTACAGTAAATTCTAAAATTTTTGTGTGTGCATGATCGTGGGCATGTGTAGATGCTAGCTTATCTCTATCATTTTATGTTTATTTATATCTAACTATAATCAGTTAGATTAAATTACAATTTTTTTCCAAATCTACTGTTTATTTATCTCCTGCTAATATGAGCATCTGTGTTTGAAAAACATTCCCTGTAATCAGAAATATTTCTCTCGATTTCTTTGGGGCAATATAGGTTCTGATTGGATGTCTGTGCTAATTTACACAAACTATTTGTGGTGGGGCTATAGGCAGCAGGGATCTGCTCTATGGAGAAACATTTGCTTACTTTGCCATGGTGCCAGCAAAACAAACTTTCAAGCTTTAGGCACAAAGACGATGACTTTAGGAGGAGAATAGAGAGGCAATAGGCTTCAAATATGCCTATCTATTTCACTTTCCCAAATGGATATCTTGTTATAAATAACTACATAATATTTCCATCACAGCCATTAATGTGCAGGGTTTACAGCATATATTTAAGTTTAATGGATTTTAGTTTACCCTTGAGAGAAGGGCAAAGTCTCAGTAGGGCAACCTTGCTTCCTTTAGACAAGATATAAGCAACAACTGTGCAACTGCAGAGCAGATCTAAAAATAGCTTTCTGGCAGTACACTACAAAGCAATGAAGTATAAAAGCAAGATACTCAGTCTTGTACTGCAGTTATATGCTCACTGGAGATTTTTCTGCACTTTAATCCAAAGTATTATGAAAGAAACTATTTAATACATAGGCACATAAATTTTTCTATTTCTATATTTTCTATAATTTCTAAAAGTTAACTTTACTTCATGGAGTTGCAACTGCCTGAATTCATTCAGATTATATGAAGAAAAAGACAAGGTGTCACAGTACAAAAAAAAAAAAGTCCTGTTACAGTAATATTGATGCTCAGAGCCATTTCAGCAACTATAGCTAAATCTCCTTTTTACAACTCCTTTAAATTAAAAAAAAAAAAACAAAGAAAAAAAACAAAAAGGAAAAGAAACATTTTATCGCAAGTAAAGACAGTGAGTAAGAGACAAAGATAAGACAAGACGAGCTCTATTTCTGAAAAAGGTCTTCAGCTTTGAGCCAGCCTAGCACTCTTTCATCAATGCTCCTCACCTCATTTTTGGCAAGGAGGTATTTAATCCTAGTGATACACAGTTCAGCAAGCGCAGGAGTCAAACAGGCAATTACACTTTCTAAGCAGCCTCTCCACTTAAACAAGAAAAAAAATATTCATTGGACTGGTTGAAAATAAACAAGCATCCTATTAAAATGTGATTGTGTTGTGTATCATGTTGATGTACTGGTTCAACAGACAAAATAATTAGTTAACTTCCTAATTATGTACAGATATTGGTTTAATATTTTTTAATTTCTTATATCTATTCATTTTTAAATTAGACAGATATAATGTTATCTTTTTCCATCTTTGTCATCCTTAAATTAGTAGCAAAATTTAATTTTCTTTACTCTAATGGTCTGTCCATCATTTTGCCTTAGTTTTCTGGTTTGTTCTAGAAGCTTGGTGGCTCACACTAGCGACATCAATAAGATATTAAGGGGAAGTGGGGAGGGAGCACACTGATAACGTGGTGGTGAGATCCCCAGCACAAACCTTATTAGCTTGAGTGGTTGTCCTTTCACAGAGAAATAGCCTTTTTGAAGTGGAGTTTTTACAATGCCTGAAACAGGGACTCTGCCTCTTCTGTCACCTTTTGAAACAATTGACAAAATTAAGCAACACTGATATAATAAAGCCACACAAAGTTTCTTGGGTCAAATTTCTGCTTTAATTTTAAGAATATTTATGAATTTCCTGATGAAGAAGAAGAAATCAGGAGCTTAATGGGCAATTCTTAAAACCAGTTTTTGAAAAGTTCAAATACACTCTTTTTGTAAAAGTGTCTGTCAAGACTATGGGAATTTGGCTGCTCCCATGAACAAACTTTACCTTTGTTTTTTTTGTGAAATTCCTTTTTCCTCCTTTTGCCCCATGTTTTTAACTTGGATCTAATACCAAAATATTGCTGTGGTGTGCAGAAGGAAGCAAAGGTTTAGTTTATCATTAAAAAGTGCTTCTTAATCCTTAGAGTTCTGGTTACAGAACTTCAGGACAAAAACTACTTCTGGATGAAAGATACTGAATAAGCATTTGGTAAGCCCAACTGGTCTTATCTGTGTTGTTTTTCATTGCTGTTGATTGAATATAGATGCTTCTTCAATCTAGGTAGCAGGTAGCTCATTTGAATTGCATTTTGAACCATCACAAGGAGCAGCATTATTTTTGCCTCTATTGTTTCTGTTTATCACACAGAGTGGCAGGTCTTTGTTTTATCGCCTCGGTATTAGAAGTGGAAAATTTTCTGAACTTGAGAGTAGTAAATTCATAAGGGCATTAGGGGTCATAGCTGGATTCAATAAAAGAGGTAGGTATCTGAAGTGGGACTTAGGCAGAATTTTTACATGCATTTTGTGTATTAGATAAACATGCTTATATGTTGATTCCTTTAATAGATTTATCTTTCTACAAATTCTGAAAGCTATTAGAGTCTTTATAAAACATATTGTGTGTTTGAATAGCAAAAGCAAACATGATGCAGATTTAACGCCCTTCAGGGCTAAAATTAAGGAATTATTTCAACACAATGCAAAGATTTTTCTTACTTTGCTTGCTACCTGTTCGATTTGACAGGAGACAGATGAATGACGGATATCAAGTCTCTTGCTGCAGACAAAGTATTGCAAAAGGAACTCCTCAAATGCGCCCTTTTTACTTCTGAAAAACTGTACCATTTCCACATATATTCCTGAGTAGAAACATACCTTTGAAAATAGTTGGGATATCTTATACAGCATTGGATCTGTACCAGGTGACTTATAGCCATCCAACTCTTCATTGTCAAACCTTTACTTTATAACTATATTATTCTAGTTGTATTGACTATACAAAAACACTTAAAGTTTATTTGTTGATTCATGCCCTCACCTTCTAATCTAATACCCAAGCTCCTTCCAGAAATTGTCTCAGATTTTTTATTTCTTCTCCATTAAACTAATGAAAATTTTAACTGCTTAGCCACCTAAAACATTGGTTTGTGACATGGAAGTTTACATTAGGCTACATTTCTCTAGGCTTTGTATCCCACCCACACTCAGAACTCTGATCCAGAGTACCAAACCCTCAGAGCACCCAGGCTTCTTTATTTCCTCTTCTGCTCAAAAGAACATAAATCCACAGTTTCCACCTTGAATGGTTGACCAGCTGCATCTTGGATCATTAGCTGTCATAGAACACAATGGCTTCCACCTTGTTGAAACCTCAGAATACCAGTCAGGTTTGTTAATACGTTTAGAAATCTGGACTGCTGTTGTTGTGCTGGCAGCTCAGATGGCTAGTGTAAAGCCAGCCTAGGTGTGTCTGTCATGAAGAGAAACAGAAAGCAATTGGTGTGTTTTAAAAGTGAATAAACTACTGATACATACTGTAAACAAACACAAGTTCAATTCAGGCTGCCTACTTCAGTGGTGTTAGCAGTCATGTTTTTATAGCTACATTGAAAATGTGGCCTAAATCCTTTTTCAGATTTGGCCTTCGATTGTTTACCTCTCCATTGTTTTGATTAGAATTAAGCTCCCATTTACTCTTAAAACATGATGCCTTTGAAAACCTTCCTCTCCAGATGAGAAGACTGGCTTATGTTTCAACATCCTTAATTGGTTTTATAACACCTTTCTTCCCTTCAGTCAAGGTACAATGCTGTTTTGCCATTGCATCTTTAGTTATGGCATATACAACACAATGTGCACCCATTAAATTTCTCCTTATGCTGTATAACTCAGGCCTACAACAAAGCTACAACTGTGTACTAAACATGTGGTGACATCTCAGTGCTTGCCTTTCTCACTTCACTAGAGCAAGAAATTTTTCCTGTGTTGCCTGTCTCTGTATTGGAAGCAATGGCCAAGATAAACAGAATGTGGACACACTACAGACAAAGAACAAACAGCTATTGTTAACGGTATTTCCTATGTAAATATGCATATTGCTGAATTAAGCATGTATCAAAGTGTCCTGAATATTACAAAGGCTACCTGATTGGGAATATGTAGTTTAAAAGAAATGGTAGTAAGGTCTAACCAAGTTACTTAATTGTACAGAAACTGCACTCCTAAAAATGCTCTGCAAAACTTACTGAAAAATAAAACTTCCATCTGTAACATTTAGTGCAAAACTGCTAATTAGTTTTGGCAAGTGTTAAAATGTCCATTGAAAGGAGAAGAAAAGAAAAAAATCTTTAACCACTATGCATCTGAAAAAGAAAATTTAAGTTCTGGACATCTTAAATGAACGATGCCATTAGTTTTCCTGCCTAAGCCTCATTGTTTGATTATTTCCCAAAATTTCTGTGAATATGGATTCTACATTCATAAGATTCCTTCTGGGGTATTTTAGAGTGACAGCAACGTAAGGGAATGTCCTAATTTCAGCCAAGGACAGGGTTAATTTTTTGCAGTAGCCAGGAGGGCACAGAACTGAGAGCAGTGTACAGGACATTGTATTATTTGATACCATTTTACACCATGGCCAGGGGCAGGGGAAAGGGACTCTCTCACTTGTTAGAAGTGGAGGGGATGTTCTTTTTGGGTGGAGCAACCATAGCAAACAGAGCAGTGGGGTAACACTGCTCTCAGCCAGAGGGAGTGTTTTGGGTGTTGTGGCTGCACTTGAGTTGGGCTCCNCAAGGACAGGGTTAATTTTTTGCAGTAGCCAGGACGGCACAGAACTGAGAGCAGTGTACAGGACATTGTATTATTTGATACCATTTTACATCATGGCCAGGGGCAGGGGAAAGGGACTCTGTCGCTTGCCAGAAGTGGGGGGGATGTTCTTCTTGGGTGGAGCAACCATAGCAAACAGAGCAGTGGGGTAACACTGGTCTCAGCCAGAGGGAGTGTTTTGGGTGTTGTGGCTGCACTTGAGTTGGGCTCCACACTCTCTCTTTTGTACACTTTTGTTATTAATGTGGTTGCTGTTACTGTTCATTTTATCTCATTGCTGTTTCCAGTAAATTCTTCGTATCTCAACCCACAATCTCTGCTCTCCGATGGAAGTGAGCAAGTGATGTCTGGTTTGCAAGAGTCTGGCAGGAGGCAGGAGGGTCATTAAATTAGGGAGTGCTGTTCCTAAACCACGACAGTGAAGAAGTGCTGTACAACAGGGAGTCACCTTGTATAAATGACACTTTAGTAATGACTCTATTTTGTAGTTTGGTTCTCCCTCTCCTTTCTTTCCAGACTACCTAGTTCTAATACTTAAAATATTCCTGTAGCATCTAAAGCATTCACTGCTTGGAAAATTAATATTAAATGAGCTTGATTTTTTTGTTTCAAGTTTTGAGGACTGATAGCTCCCTAGTGAAATCCAAGGGGAAAAGCAGTGCCCATAATTTCTGAGAATCAAGGTGTTTTTACCAACTTTCAGTGACATTTATAGTACCTGGAAATCTTAACCGTCAACAGCTCTTTCCATGACCAGCAGGTCATGGATGACTCATTGAGAACTTCCCCTAGGAAGAACCTTCCATTTATGATACCAGTCTTAAACGATCTTTCCTCTTTCTAACTCCTTAAAGACAGGTTTTATCTGACAGTTCTGTGCTAGAGTCTCCATATGGAAGTGGCTTTTCTGACATTGCTTAAGGTGAACAAGAGAACCAGAATTTGTTTATAACATTGTTCTCTTTGTAGAAAGGTTATATAATGAACATTGAAATTCAAATACTAAAATTCTCTCAAATGTTTTAAACACAGGTTGAATTTAGGATGGTTATAGAATACTTAACAATTTTAAACTTCCTTCCAAATCACAAGGACCATCTTTACTTTGAGCTAGACTCTTGTGCAACATAAAAACGGCACCACTCAACTCCTTGAGAAAAGTTCTTTGTGCCTATGTTTTTATCAGAGGGAACACCAAGTCCCTTGTTTGGGAGTCAGTGCTTATCCACTGGAGAGAAGAAACATTAGTAGTAAGTAGTACAATTTAGGTCAGAGAAGAAATTTTACCCTCAGGGGAAATCTATTTCCAAAAAAAAAATTCTACCATATTTTGTTTAAAAGCCTAGCTGTTGCTCTTACCCATACATATCAAACGAGGTACCAGTATATAATTTGTAATAACAGATAGCATTATAATGTACTTGTGAATTATGCACTAATCCGAAAAATGCTCAGTGTAAATCACTGCTCCATGGAAGCCTGGTTTTATTGCTAGCTTAAACTTCTGGTTTTACCGCTTTACACCAGACAGTTGGCACCAACAGTGCTGAGATGTACTGATGAAGACTTTGGGCTGTAAAAACATTAATGATAGAGCAAAGGTATTGAAGCGTCATCTGTGAGCAGGAAGGACTAGACTTAAGCAAACAGACTGTCTGCAGAGATTAGTGCAGCAAAGAAAATTACAGTCAAACTGTTCAATTCAGTTAGCATTTCACTAAAAGGCAGATTCCCCACTCCTTCTTTATTAACTTTGAAAACTAAAATAAGACTACCTTGAGGGTGCTGGCTGAGGTGATCAGAATGGTGCTGCGGAAACTGACCCACTGCTGCTTCAGAAATAATCTAATAAAGTTAATGCTGGAGGCGCTATTTTACAAGTGCTTGTAAAGGTAACTGTCATGGACAGAAAAGCAGAAACTCTAGTGACTGTATCAAAAACTGGGAATATAAAAACATGAAGCTGTAGTGGATAGAGGAGAAAATAGCAGTTCAATTAACAACATAATTGCATTTGAAAATCAGTTCAGCACTTCATTAAAAGGTCATTTGAAACTTGTAGTGAAAGAAATACGCCTTCAAATATTCTAGCATGTACCAAAGATGTACACAGACCAGACACAAGGTGACTAGAAAGGGAATAGCTTGAAAATACATAAAATCATGATATTTTGAGGCAGCTTTTCACCTAGTCGGTAACTACTGAAAGTGTAGCTCTCTTCTGTGGAACTGCACTCATTTACATGAGCTGAGGAGGTGACCTAATATTTATCACTGCAACTGGGAATGGATGTAAATGTTTTTGTTGAGGAACGGATAGAGACATTTCTTTAGAAAACTGGTGAGATTGCGACTGGTGTGCTGGGTCCGGTTATGAGTTTGGCTCTATAAGACATGGACATACTGAAGCTAGTCCATTAAAGGGCCACAAGAATGATCAAGGAATTAGAGTAGCTGATCTATGAGGACAAGCAAGGAGAGATGAAGCTATTTAGTGTGGAGAGCATAAGAATAAAGGGGATATTAGCAATGTGCCTAAATACCTGATGGGAGAGATTAAAGAAGATGGAGCTTGAGTCTTGCCGGTGGTGTCCAGATTGTTTGGATTGACTCCGGAGACCCCATACATGAAGACATTCAAAACCCTGGATGACATCCAGAGCCACCTATTGTCCTTGACTCTATCTGGAGTAGGGGCATCGGTCTTGATGAACTCCAGAGTTGGCTTCCTGCCTCAACCATTCTAAAATTCTTTCACCTGAGAAAACTGATAAAGGGAGCACGGGTGAAGACACTATTTTATTATTATTGTTATTACCATGAAGATTTATAATGTAGTATTGGTAAAGAAATTGAAATCTAGTTCTCTTGAAGTGCACTATGCAAGTGAAATATGCAAATGTCTGAAAGAAATATTTGGATTTTTTTCTTTGATTGCTCCTGATCTGCTTTTTTAGGCTTGCAGATAGTTTAGAAGTGTTCAACACTTCTAAAGGCATGGGGAAGAAATAAAAAGTCATTTCAATTGCAGACTCAAAGTTCTTGGAGCAAGGTCTGGGCTCTTCTCTTTTGGCTATTTCAGTCTACATTGAGCTTTCACAGTACGGCCCCAAAAAAAAAAAAAAAAATTGGTGTTTTTTCAAGTAGCTGCTAGATCAAGTAACTTCATGTAGTAAATATGAAGTATTCTAATAAGCTTGGAGAAGATAGTATATGAAAAAGAGTACACACACTGAGCAGGAGACAAGATACATTGTTGTCTGTTCTAGTCGCACAAAAAAAATCACAAGTCAGTGGAAGATGAAGATGTTCCTGTTTCTTCATTGTACAGAGGTCTAAACCATTCGGTTTTGACCCTGTACTTCCTGGAAAGTAAAGTTGTGGTTAACTTTTAAGGCATGTAGATTTGTCTCGACTTTTGTTAGCCTGTGACTTGGAAAGAGTCTCTCTGTTTTAACCTTTAAAGTCTAAACATCTCATCAAAAACAATGCTTTATGTTCTGCAGCACTAACTGTAAGAGGAGAGATATCCCTAAGAAGAAATAAAAGAAAATTAGATTCTCCTGTTCGGGGAGGTAAGCAGTCCACCTAAAAATTTCCTTGTTAATATGTAGGTGCACACATTTTTATAATGAATTCTTTTCCATAAAACTTCTTTAAGGTTGTGTGGGAAAGTCTTCAATCCCTGTTCCCATGCAACAAGAAAGCAAATGATTTGCTCAGCACCCTAGGGATAAGTCATGGTGTGGTGACTGGATCTCTTTAGTAACTGTGGTCTCAACTCAAGAGAGAAATCCACCTCTAGCAAAGGCTATGAAAACTGCTCCTCTCTGTTTACCTTGGCTGACTACCAGACATCTAACTAGCTGTTCTCTCACTGCCCACCTCAACAGGGCAGAAAGAGAAAGTCAGATAAATAGAATGTCAAGACAAGGACATCACTTACCAATTACCATCACAGGCAAAACAGATGTGATTTGGGGAAAAGGAATTCATTGACAATAAAATAAAGTTGGATGGAAAGGAAGAAAGACAAAAAGTGAAGACATCATGTCACACACCCCTTATTCCCAGGTTCAATTTCACTTCTTCATTTCTGACTCATGACTTGCTCCAAACCCCAAAGGCCAGAAAGAGTGGGTTTTGGTGACGTTGTAGTCAGCTCCTCTTTCCTAATTCCTCTTCCCATTTCTCTCCTGCTCCAGTGTGGATCCTCTCCATGGAACACAGTCCTTCAGGGTAAACCTGCTCCAGCATGGGCCCTCCATATTTCACTGTTCCTTCAGGAAATAGACCACTTGCTCCAGGACGGGATCCTACATGGGCTACTATGTGGAGATCTGCTCTATCATGCTTTCCTTCACTGGCTGCAGTGAGCTCCATGAC
This sequence comes from Daphoenositta chrysoptera, assembly GCA_013397915.1. Classification (NCBI taxonomy): domain Eukaryota; kingdom Metazoa; phylum Chordata; class Aves; order Passeriformes; genus Daphoenositta; species Daphoenositta chrysoptera. The sequence goes on along the minus strand of VZRO01004060.1, from coordinate 86,508 downwards.
TAGCTATTTTTTGGAAATAGTGAGTATTTCTTTCGTATTTTAAAGTATTGTATTTAAAACTATAAAAATGCTCACTGAATAGATAGCAGTAAATTATGTAAGTGAGTTAAACCCTTAATCACTGTGTTGAGAAGTAGGAAAACTTCTTTCCTGGAGAAAAGATTTTATTACCACTGTAAAAAAAAAAATCTGTTGGGGTAGACATATGTGACAGAATATTGCTGTGTCAAATCAACACTACATTTCCAATGTCCATATGAAATAGGTCAGTAATCTTCCTAACAAAATTTCATGCCTTTTTACATATCCCTTTCAAGGCTGAACTAGGCCTGAAATAATTTTACTCTTTTTTTTAATTGTTATCGCCCATTTATTAAATCATTGTACTGTAAACCTCTAGCCTGCAGAAGTTTCAACTCAAAAATAAACAGCATGAAAGTCTTGCTGAATGTTGTGCATGTTTTATTGCTTAAGTTGAACTGCATTATATGGTTTGCTATGTATAGTACAATAATTATTTTTAATTCTATGGAACGTATAGATTTGGCAGGTGATAAATATCTCATAAAAATTGTCATTTTGGAGCATTTATGGTAGCCAAAAAACATCAATTAGTTTATTAGTGTCTGTTCTGCAGATAAAAAGTACATAATTTATTTACAATTTTGTCTTCAAATGCTCATTAAAGGCTGGAACATGGAAGTCAGCACACTGCTGACATTGTTTTACGTTGAAAAAATAAGTGTGTTTCTGTAGTTTAAATAACCAAATAATGATGACTATCCTTTCACATTCATTTATCAGAAGAAAATTGTGCAGATAGCTCATATAATCTGCTGCTTCTAAGAAAAAAAATTAAAAAGGGAGGAGAAAAAGGAAAAAAATAAAGAAAAGAAAAAAAATTATATACAAAACACACTGGTAAAGAAAAGTACAGAGTGGTCAATGATTCTGTATTCCTGAAGAAAATCATAACTTTTCTGAAAGAGAACACTTACATCAGTTATTTCCTTCTCAGGGGATTCCTTTAAAGCCTGAATCTTAGACTGTTGCATCTCTACTCTTCCTCTGCAAAATAAAAAATCCAACATCTTCTGCATTCTAAGCTACATATGTGAAGAGGGTTCACAAAGGTCACAGAAATTGAGGTTATATTGACTGATATAAAAAAATTTATGAAGTTATACATTTATACAAAGGCTATGCAACACAACTACAAGCACACTAAATTTCATTATATCTGTGCAAAAACATGCTTCTTTGTTATGGGAAGAGGCAAAACATGCATCTTTATAGATATATAGAAGCATTGTTAATAATACCAGACCAGTTTGCAATATTTTTTCTGAGATAAACTATAAACTAAGTCTTTTCAGTAGATAAACTAAGTTATTTTATGCATCACCATGACACAGCCTGTAGTTTCCTGTAATCTAAATAACACACAATGTAAAAAAGCCTTTTCTGTGTCAGAAAATATTATTTTGATGGTGAAAAATGTTTGTCACAATTTTAAACTCAATACTAACTCAACCATGACAAAAACTTGATGTTCTGGGTTTCTGCCTTGTTAAAATTTTTGTTGATCTTTTCTTTTTGTGTTCTATTACAGAAGTTAAATATCATTATGACAATGCCACTGTCTTATGGTTTACAAAACTGTATATGTGTTCTCCTGTGATGTAAAGAACCAAAAATTTTCTACCTCATCTATAAAAATACCAGATAGGAATACATTTAGGTCAACTAAAAATGTTGCCTTTATACATTTTGTGTTACTATAAGGTAGAAAAAAACAGGAAAAGAAAACAAAAGTAGTGTTGAGCTCTTCATGTTTTCCTGTATCTGTTGATGTTGTCAGACGATAGGAGAAATGCTCCTGTTGCCACAAGGAAGTGAAAAATTGAGACAGCACTAGGGTTGGAGTGTGAAAGGATGAAATGGAAGAGCCAGTGTAAAAGCACTTATGAAAAAGACCTTGTGATTCATCAATAATCACTGCCAGAAATTCAATGTGTTCCTCACAGAGCTCTTAAACACTATGCTTTATCCTCCACCCTGACAGACTGCATCAGATCCCATTGGTGTTGAGTAGTTTCATCAATACCACTCACAGGCTGTATGCACATGTACTTCCTCAATACACGTTTGCTAATGGGGCTTGATGCTTTTCTTGGCCTATTGATTATGACTGTCTTGAAGTGACTGTATTTTCTGGTTCAGCAAATGCAGACTGAAAATCTTACTCTCATACTTCTTAACTGAAGTTAAGTACAAGATCAGCCTCTAGTGGGACTTAGAATTTCTGATCAATGGAAGTGGTAGATGAAAATTTTAAAAGTACCATGAAATCAAGATGGTGTCTTGCTGCTACTGTTGCCAGTACTTTCCAAAGGCATTCTGTTTCTCTTCAACTCTGGGAAATACCAGAATTCTTTCTAAATATTTTAAGTATATCATTAAAATTCTGCAATAAAAGACCAAACTTAGCTCTGGATGAAACTGTAGGTGTATTGAAGCAATAACAGTATTATTGGAGACCTCAGTGGGGAGGACTATGACCTCATATGTTTAGTCACTGTACTTTGCTTTTCATGTAAGAATACAATACAAGATTTAGCACAGAGGTAAAAATCACATATGATCAAATAATGAAATCATAAAATGGCTAAGGTTGGAAGAGATTTCTGGAAGTCATCCGGTACAACCCACCTGCTTAAGCCAGACTAACACGGAGCAGACTGCCCAGAACCATGCCCAGACTTGTCCAGAGCTCTACAATTGTGTTAGTAGGTACTAATGTGTAAGATCTAAGTGTTCTGTGGTGAGGCCAGGAAGATACAGTGACCTGAACCTTTAATAGTTGTACCGCCTATCTATTAAAAGCATTTCTTTTTTTTCTCCTCTCTTCTCTACTTCCTAGGCATAAACCGGAAGACTGAAGAGAAGTTCTGTATCACTGAATGGCTTGTCACCTTATATAATTTTTTCTTTGACTTTTCAAAGCACCTCAATTTTAATTACTGGATAAACAGACTACATATGTGTATGATTTGTGTATATATTTAGTCAATAAAGTGTTGATTTCACTTGAACTGTGCTGTTTGGTGATTATAAATACTACTCTACCTTGCATTTTCTGCTTCATGAATATGATGAGTCATGACATAGCACTTAACTAAATGGATGACTCTATTATAATGAAGTCTTATGGATGAACTATGCTTATAGCCAATAGCCATGGGGTGCTGGCCTTTTGTTATTCTTTATGTTTGCTGAGACTTTCTAAACCGTTTCTCAGATAATGCCTCTGAAATGCATTTCCTTGTTATTTATAAATAATTTTCTATGTGAAAATCATAGAATAATAGAACAGTTGGGGTTGGAAGAGACCATAAAGCTCATCTAGTTGCAACCCCCCTGCCATGGGTAGGGCCACCTTCCACTAGATCAGGTTGCTCAGAGCCCCATCCAACCTAGCCTTGAACACTTCCAGGGATGGAACATTCACAGCTGTGGGCAATGTGTTCCAGTGCTTCATCATCCTCATTGTGAAGAAGGCAAATATATGGTCAAGAAGGCAAATATTGGTGAAGAAGGTCATCATAACTTCATAAATTATTTACACTGGCTCTTCCATTTCATCCTTTCACACTCCAACCCTAGTGCTGTCTCAATTTTTCACTTCCTTGTGGCAACAGGAGCATTTCTCCTATCGTCTGACAACATCAACAGATACAGGAAAACATGAAGAGCTCAACACTACTTTTGTTTTCTTTTCCTGTTTTTTTCTACCTTATAGTAACACAAAAGCTTGAGATGCCAAAATCAGTAGATGGAAAGAGACCTGGAAGGAGCAGATAAGACCGTGGACAGTTCTGCTTCCTCCTGTGAGTATTCTGAGGTAGTGTAGACTGAGTTTATAGCAATAGCTGTTGAATTAAAATTGTGTTCTTTGGATTGTGCATCATAGTGGCATTTTAAGAGCCACATTCAACATTAATCCTGATGAGTAAGTGCACTGTGAGTGGATATATCCAGAGCACCCACTGTTGGACAACTAATTTAGCTACCTTATTTCCATTTTTTCTGCCTAACTTCTTCAGATTAGAATCCCTTTGGTAAGGGGCCTAAACTGGACTGTACCCTGAAGAAGTTTCCTTCTCTCCATAGTCCATGAAGAAGATTGAGATGCTCTAATGGAGGCCCTGAAGGCTCTCTGGGTGATGTGCTCAAAACTGCACCTGCAGCCCCTGGGATCTGTGCTTTCCTGAACCTGCATGGGGACTCTAATTGAATAAAGACCCCATTCCCTTGTAAAACATCTATGCATGGGAGGTTCTACCCCAAATGTGAAAGCTGATTCTTTCAAGGAAGAAATTACTCTTTTCTTGGGTACAACTGAATAGAATAGGACAAGGTGCCAAGCTGTCAAGACAAAATCACATCTTCATCTGTAGATTTGGAAGCTGGAGAAATACGTCATGCCATAAATTCTGGTGTTCTTCTCTTGCATTGGACTTTTGCTTTGAAAGCACAGTGTATGCTAAGTAAAATCCTGGAACATTATTTGATCATTGGAAGAAGCCAGTTGTACTGAATATTGTTTCAGGTATGTGGGGAGGAGCAGAGACCTTGTGACGAAAACAGGACAGTATTAAAGACTGATTGATTGATTGACTGATTGATTTCCTAGCACCAGTGTACAAGTGTGAATGGGATAAGTGAACACATGAGAGCAAAAAGGCCCCTAATTGTGGCATTTCTGAAGTTTGCAATGTTTGATTTTTATGACTCTGATGTTTTGGGTTTTTCAACAGGCAGATAAGAGTTGGGGTAGAGGAGAAGAGGGACTATTAACACTATTTAAAAGTTCGCAAATTTAATTTTTTTTTAAATGGAAATATGCAATGTGTCATAAAATCAAATTTTGGATTTTCTCCCAAATTTTATTTTTCCATTCTATCTGATGTGCAAAATCTATGGCCATGCAAGTTATGGTGGAGCATACTAAACCCATTCACAATACTACTGTCTTGTTCAGCAGCTCAGGTGAGAGAGTGCTCATGGAAACAGGAACATACCAGTGTCTTACACCTCCTTACTACTGCAAAAGAGGGAGCACTCCCTAGGCTATTTCACAGCAAAGTAAAACACATTAATTCTAAACATTTGTATTTTAAACTAATTATTTTTTAACTAATTTGGCATATTTTGAACAAACTTAGCAATAGAAACCCTTGCACAGTCAGCTACAGTGGTGTAGGAATACTCGCTCTATCCAATTTCCAAGTGAAAACAGATCATCAAAAGGTTTTCCAGTTCTATGTATCTACAAGATATAAGACTGCATGTTTAGTCATGTACGTCAGTCTCCACCCTCTTCAATGTGCCGTTTAATTCGTGTCAGACATCAACTTTTCCACACTTCAAATGATTGATGTTTGAATGCAAAGCATTTGAAAATGGTAGTACAGAGCCTATTTGTGTGTGCCTGTGTTCCTGTAAGTATATACAGGAGAAGGAACAAGTAATTAAAGAAAGAAAAGAAAATACAAGAAAAGGGGAAAAGTAGTTGTTGTGGGGAGCAGAGGAGACACCATAGTTCCCAAGGCAACTAATCTTTTCTCTTGATGTAGGCAAACAGCAATCTCACATCTTCACAAACATATTCCTGGTTTTTTTGAAGAACAATCTATGTCATTGAATAACAACTTAGTCCAAGATATAATTTTTCTGTTTTAAGTGGGAGAGATTTATGTTTCCATTGACAAAGGATTATGTACTTTACAAATAGTAATTCTCTTTCATCCATTTAATTTCTCTTCTTGAAATTTTACTCATTTGAGTGGTACCTCTGTCGTGGTTTAACCCCAGCCAGCAGCCAAGCCCCACACAGCCACTCCCTCAATCCTCCACCAATACCATCAGCAAGAGAATTGGAAGGGTAAAAGCTGGTAAATTCATGGGTTGAGATGAAGACAGTTTAATAAGGAAAGCAAAAGCCACACACACAAGCAAAGCAAAGCAAGGAATTAATTCACTGCTTCCCATGGACAGGCAGGGGTTCAGCCATCTCCAGGACAGCAGGGCCCCACCTTATGTAACCATTATGCGGGAATACAAATGCCATCACTTCAAACATCCCTTCCTCCTTCTTCCTCCCACTTTATATACTGAGAATGATGTCATGTGGTCTGGGATATGCCTCTGGTCAGTTGGGGTCACCTGTCCTGGCTGTGTCTCCTCCCAACCTCCCAAGCACCCCCACATTCCTTGCCAGCGAGGCAGTACAAAAAGCAGAAAAGGCCTTGTCTCTGTGCAAGACCTGCTCAGCACTAACAGAAACATCTCTATATTATCAACCCTGTGCTCAGCACAAATCCAAAACACAGCCCTATACCAGCTACTACAAAGAAAACTAACTCTACCTCAGCCAAAATCAGCATAACCTCACAGAAGGCAAGAGGGATTTTAAAAAATGAATATAGGAGTGCAAAATCAGATCTACTCACTCAGGTATTTTAGTCTAGTTTTTTTTTTACCTAAACCCGTTAAGTGATACTACAAAATCCCACATGTGTAGAACAGTGCTAATATTAATAAATTGCATTACCCAAATACAGTAGAGCCTTATTCATTTGGTCACCTTAAGCTAGCAAACATTGTGATTGCTATCATGAATAGATGATTCTATACATATTTAAAACCTCAGTCTCTTTTCTTGAGCTATTTTTGTTTCATGCATGTGTGTGTGCGCACGCATGCCTATGTTTAACTCAATGAAGGAGAAAGTGCCATTCATTTCTGACTTCAAAACTTCAAAAATGTGTTTTTATGCACATTCTACCTGCATAAAAATCCCCTACTTTCCTTACTGCAGTGTGTTTAATGTGAATATGCGAACAAAAGAACCAAAATCCAGTGATCTTTCTAACACTTCCTTAGATTTTCCTACTGAATGCTTGTTTTTGGGAACTAACTCAGAAATGTAGAGGACACATGTAGCTGATGGCAAGGACAAGTTGGAGCATTCAACTCATGAAAATGTGATAAACATAACTAGAATGAAAACAAACTGAAGGCAATGTGAAGAACCTGGTTTAGAAAGTTATTTGGGTTTTTTTGAGATTCTTGCACATGTTTTTCCAGCCTTTTGGAGGACAGATGGACTTCAACGTGAACTTATTTAACTGGGATTTTGGCCATCGCTCATCTGCTCTTTGCAAGGACCCTTAGTTTACTCTGTGAACTCTTGCTAGATTTTGGCCCAAGACATTTACATTTTAATGGAGAAGACTAACCCAGATGGAAGTGAGTGAACTGCCCACAACATTAAACTGTGGATAGGCTATATAGTATAGATGGAACCCCAAATGTCTTGACCTTGTATTCCTGGTCCCTGGTCACTAAACGGCACAGTTTTCATCAATTTATACTGTACTATGAATTTTAAAGGACATGTACTTATTTTAAATCTTTATTAATACGAGGAGGCAAGTAAGGACATCCTCACTGTTGTTCATTACACCCAATGCTTCTACCAGTTGCTGATTTTCCTGGAGAATATTAAATCTGACTGCAGTAATATAGATCCACCAAATCAGCAATATGCTAGTGACAATCCACTAACAATATTTATACCTCCATATTTGTGGTTGTCTTAGTCCAAAGCAGCGAGTAAAACATGGAGTGAAATAAGACTTTCTTTGCTAAGAACCCCTGACTCAGAAAACTGTCCAATAATTCATTATTGACCTTAAAGTCTGTTACTAGGAGTCAGTAATGTTGCTTTAGCACACTGATGCCATGATGATTTTTGCCTTTTATATGCCCCTTTTATATACACCTTTATACTCCTTTATATAGCCTTTTATATAGCTTTTATGTATCCCCAGTGCTTTTAGTCCACATACTTGTAATTCCCCCAGCTTGATAGCCCAGCTGAAATCCAATGTTCCGTTAAGCCAAGAGACCAAACATCCTGGAAGCCTTGCTTCTGAGGGTCAGAGAGCCCCAGACACCAAGGTCCTTTCTAGCACACATCCTGTAAACTAAGATAGGCCCATCCAGGGGGAAAACCCCTCAGAACGAGGGGTTCATTCAAGCCTCTCATTGGGGAGTCTTTGATAAATATGCTAATTTGCAAGGTCTATAAATTACATGCACGGTCTATCGCGTGTGTGCATTCCCGTGTGCATTTTGGCACATTTCCACCTGGATGTGGTGGCACCTAAGAATCCTTAAAAAAATACCGAGGTAAAAACTCCTTTTTTCCCTCTAACCATGTTTAGTTCTTAATTTTAAGACCTGGAAAAGGCATCAGCACCACTCCTATCAAATTTAGAAACACTTTTAAGCATCATCTGGTGACTTCCATTTCTATATGAACCTTTGTTATGATCCAATTATTTTTAAGGTTCTTTGGAAATTCCTCTACCTGAATTAAGGTGCAAATGAGACCATATGCCAGTGACAATAGTATGGGTTTTATTTGATGGTAAATATAAGAGAGATGGAAAGAAAGAAATAGAGAGAGAAAGAAGTAGAAAATAGGTAGGGGGGACAGAAAGAGAGTGACAGGAACAGAATAAGGAAAATATCACCACTCCATGGATCCCAAGGATGCTCCGTTGATCCTCTCCAGCTGGTCTTCTTGGTGGTGAAGGTCCCCCCCAAAAGGCATAGAATCTGATGGGTGTATATGCTCAGGCTAGGTGGGCATGTCCAGGCATGTGCCCCTGGGGGAGGGGGTTGGGGTTCCACAGCTGAGCCAGTTTGTTTGCAGGATGGGTGTTTATTGCCTCTGAGGAGAGGTTACGCCACGCACTCAAAACCTTCTCCTCCCCTCTTGGCTGGGGGAAGTCTGTGTAAACCTGGCTTTGGTGAGCTGTATTCCCTCCCCCCACCCCAAACTTAGCTGGGATGACAACTGGACACTTTAGCCTATTGTGGATGCATACCTTTCACCCAGCCTGAGGTGATCGAACAATAGGTTGAATCAGCAGTTCGATTTACAGTCTGAATTTCTTCAAGGAGGTTTCTGTGGCTGTAGCTTTTTTAAAACTTTCTATCAATGTTTGAGGCATGAACTATTTTCAGTCTCTGACAACCTTTCATACGCTGCTGAATAGAAAAATTATAGTAATGGGCTAGAAATTTATAGCTGTTCTTGCAGTACCAGCACAGATTAATAACATGGGGAATGCACTATCCCTTTAATAAGACAAAGGCTTAGGACACTGGCATCAGGGTTGAGAGACCATCTTATCCCATTAATTATCTTCATTTCATTTGGTAATATGAAAACAGCAATAGAAAGAAAGGGGAGCAGTATGTGTAGGAATTATTGCTTACTGCTTAGGGCACATTTATGCTGTTAAATTTCTTATTTATACTTGACAATAACGTTTCATATATTTAGCAATTTCATCTAGAAATCTAGAATTAACCAGATCACACAGCAGATTGAAGAGTTAGAATTTTTTTAGGACCTATGCCATGGATCCTTCAAATAAATGAGAGCTTCACCAACTTCTGTAGCTTAGAATCAGGCTGTGAATGAAGAGATGTATTCTAAGTAAACTTGGCTGTTTTATGAGGGTCAAATCATTACTGTTATTTTTCCTCTACTATCATTTTGCCCTGTTATAGCCTATGTCTTCTGTGAGCAATGCTGACTATTCAGGAAGTATTCAAAAGCATGGACAGGTATAGGAATTTTATTGTGCTAAATGTCTTTCATATAGAAATTAATAAATCACATTCTCCTCTGTTTACAATAAAGCCCAGTTGGGATTTTAGTTCTCCTTTTGATTTTTTTTTTACCCTCCTCTCTTAAACAATTTTCCCTGTACTAGTGTCGCCAAGAGACACTAAAGACCGGATACTTAAGATTAAGACAAAAAAACCTGGTAACAGGGGGAGGAGCCCAGCTGGCTAGTCTCTTTTACCTGGGGTTTTTTCATGTAGTGCAGAGCTGCCGCGAGATTTGAACTGGGGAAAAAGGGGTTGGGTGCCGCCCCTAGGGCTCTTGTTCTCTCGGCATTGGTAGGGGAGAGCAGCTGCTGTCGTGGGCAGAATTCCCCACTGCTGTGGGCTTCTGCCGTCTGCTGCCTTCCTTCTACCGTGAGTGGAGCTCTGCTCGCTGGAGCAGCTGTTGCACTGAGACCCTGTGTAACACCCTACCTCACTAAAAGAGGGACCTTTCACCATCTGCTGGGTGCCTCAGGGAAAAGCCCTGGGATTCCAAG
>VZRO01004060.1:1336-75787 GCA_013397915.1 Daphoenositta chrysoptera | reverse complement strand
ACCGGTCTTTCAAACCAAGACAAGCATTAACTTCCAAAGAATATTAAATTAAGTTTAAATTCCATTTGCACCAGAAAAGCATGTCAGAGGCAGGAAAGATAAGGATATATCTAGATATTTCCAATATAAGACCAAAACTCGGAACATGAATGTATTCTTTTCTAGTTCTAGCACTGGCAAATTTGTACCAAGAAAATGCTGTTAAACACAGACCTGCCCATACTCAGGCATCTGTCTTGGATCACCTGAAATCCTTGCACTGATTTTGAGACAATTTGGAATGGAGTGTTCTCTTGGGTTGGCAGAAAATGTAGAAATGAGGTATTTAAAAAAAAAGAGAAGAAGGAAACAATCCACTTTAGCTGATAAAGATATATAGTATTAGAGTAAAAACATATTAGGGAATATGCTCTAACTGTCTACAAGGTCTGGATGAGAGTAGGTTTCCTAAAATATTTCACAGACACATTTCAACTATAATTTTTTTCTTTATTTCCAAAGACTGAAACCATGTCAGTCTAGGCAATACAGTTACAGAAGTAAAACTGACCCCTGCTAATCTAAGCAGTTAAAAATCATAGTGCCTTGTAATGTTGTAAGAAGGCTAGGGAGAAAGCATAGGTTTTTCACTGATATGCTAAAGTATACTTAAAATACTAAGCATCCCATACTTCCACAATTTTTATCTAAATAAGAAAAACAGATACAGTAAAAAAAAAAAAAAACCCAAACTATTTTAAAATCTGCTTTTCTTCTCACAATAAGACAACGTACAGAGAATAACATACTTGGAAAATATATGTGCCTAAAATTAAAGTGAGAAAAATCTTTATAATAGTCTCCCAACCTGACACTATCTTACGGAAAACACTCTGTAATTTGGAAAGCAGACAAGATTTTTTAAAAAATTATTTTGGAAATAAAGTATTTTTCAAAATCAGTTCTGAAGTTTATTAATGCAGATAAATTATTGTGCAGTGTTTATGCCTAATTTGGTTTACTTGAATTTTTCTGTGTTGTTTTCATTCTGTTCCTTGTTTTCTAATACAAATAAGGCCTAACATTGCCTACAGAGATTTTGTTATCAAACCATAGCATTATTTTCTCTTTTCACCTCAAAAAATAAAATTACTCCTTTTTCCTTCAAACCCCTCAAAAAACTCAAGTCCTAGTTACAAATTAGTATGACAATTTAATCTATATTTGTCCTAGGGGCTTTTCTAACTGGATTTTTGCCCAGAGTTACTAGGCTGCCGGGTAAGCCGCAGTAGAAACTGGCTGCAAATGCTAGGACATCACTAAGTAACAATAAAACCAGGAGACAAATAAAACTCAAAAATTTGTTTCTTGGAAGGGACTTCTAGAGAATTTACAGACTAGCATTTACAAGCTTATTATTTAATGACCTTGTGGTAGAAAGTGCTTGTACTGGTTCTTGTTTCAGCTTCATCTGTTAGTTGCTGAAATCAGGTAGTACATAAGGTGTCCCAGGCCCCAGAAGGATGATGTTGTCCACATGCATCTGGAGCCTCTTCGCAGGGATCCTGCTGGACTTCCAGGACAAGCAGGTGGTTTCATAATTTATCTGATATGGATAGTATCCTTGCACATTTGCAGGTCACTCGTTTTCATGTGCTGACTAAAACAGAGTAGGGTAGGATTTCTCATAAAAAATAAATCCATACATCCTTCAAAAGCAGTGCAGTTGTAACCCTGTTTAGTATTTTCCCACTAGCCCTTAGTAGAGAAACAATTTGTCATTACTACTCTTTGAGTCCTCATAATAGTAATTCATTGTACAACTATAAAAGCTTTTTTTATAAATGTCACTTAAATGGGACAGCAACCCTGAGGAACTGACTGCTGGAGACTATGGTGAGTTTGAGTAATTTCAGCGTTAAGAAACAGCCAATCCATTGCCATGGGGAGACAGCCTTTAAATGTTGCTGCTGCTTTCTAAATGCTATGACCTGGCTCAAAGCCTGATTGCAAAGGCTTCAGGATTCTGGCAGGTGTGCTGTTCTGTTGTCGCTCTCCTGGCATTACTTTGTCAGTGGCTTTACCCATCAGTGAGAGATGGGCTAGAAGTCAATTACATTCCCACTCTTTCCAAGAGGGCAATTCAGAAAAATGGAGCCTGAAACCATACTGTTCCTGATGTGTAATGTGTAAAAGCCCTTTGGTTTTTTATATGTCCTTTCTCGTTTGTTTTGCTCACTGTAACAATTTCATGAGAACAGCAGTGTTTAGGGATTTCTTGGCCTAGTCTTCCATACTTGGGAGATTTGGATGGCTCAGAAAAACATGCATTTCTGAGCCCAAAGCCTCCTACACTCATATGCTTAAAAATTAACATCTGAAACACAATATTTCACTGACAGGAGACATTGTCTTTAAATGACACCAAGAATAGTGGTGATGGCACATACAAGGAAAGTGGGAGGGAAAGCAAGTGAGTAGGGTCTGTAGCTATGTGGGTCTGTAGGAAGAGGTTGTAGCTAATTAAATGTGTCATTGATGTTTAATAAATGTATCTTAACCACCTCATTACTGTTAATTTCTTAAAATGAAACTAATCATAGTTCTGTATTCATAGGTCATCTTTTCCTGGCAAAATGTCTCCTTTTCCCCTACTTACTCTATTTATGCAGCAGATGACTGACACATTCTGTGTGGAGCAAAATAGAGCATGCAATAAAAACTCCTTCTCCTCCTAGCTGTTAAGAATAGAAAATTACATTAAACTTGTTTTGATTTGAACATGAATTCTTTGTCAGTTCTAAAGATTTTAGTGTTCTTTAATGTTTCCTTGGGAAAATGACAACTGAACTTAGTTGTAAAATTAATAACCTTCTTGTTGCACAAAGCGGGAATGGCAACTCAGTGGCAGCAGCCTTTTTTGGCACTATTGCAGGTCAGTAGATTAAATTTGACAGTGCAAGTCTATAGACACCATACAGTTTCTCGGTGTTTTTGTGGTTTTAAGCAGAAAGACTTAATGTGTATCCACATAAAGGTGGGAGATGGTTACATAGACGTGTACGTAGCAAACAGAATCACAGTAGGTTGGAAGGCACCATGGAAAATCTCTAACCCAACCTCCAGCTCCAAGCAGGGCCAATGCTGACTTGAGACCAAGTTGCTTGGGGCTTTATCCACTTGAGTCTTGAAAACCATTAAGGTTGGAGACTGTAAAACCTCTCCAGGTGTACTGTTCTACTGTTTAATTCTCCTTATAGGGGAAAAGCTTCATCAAATGGAACGCTCTTGTTTCAGTTTATATTTGTTGTATCTCATCTGCTACCAGAAGCAGTTGTTCCATAGCCATCCAGACATGCCTTGTGTCTGTGTATACTTCACAGCTCACCTCAATTTGAAATATTCTACAAACTTGATGAGAGGACACTCCATTTCCTCCAGGTGATTGATAAATGTATTAAACTACTATAGATTCCTGTGGTATTTTGCTTTTAACCAGTGTCCAGTACCCTTTTAAACCATTTTTTACCCATCTAGTAGTAGTGAACCTGTCATGGTCTCAAAGAGGCTCTGAGAGATTATCTTGAAAGCCTTGCTCTTGTCAAGATAATTGACATCCACTTCTCACTCCTCATGTATAAATTTAGCCCTTTGGTTTAGATGGCAATCCTCTTGATTTTGTAACATTAATTCATGCATGCTGGTACATGCATGCTGGTTACTGTTCTAGTTACCTTTTAATTCCTTCAGTTGCCCAGAATATGCATCAAGAGTACTCATTCCATGATTTTATGAGCCTGAATGTTAGGCAAAACCTTGAGTCATGCTTCATACTTTTTCTGAGGATGAGTGCCATCTCTCTTTTTCTTCAGCCATTGTTGACCTTTCCTGATTAAATGACCTTTCAAAGATTAGATAGAGTGTCATAGTGACATCTTGCAGCTTTCCTAGCACCCCAGATACATCCCATTAGGTGCTATGGACTTGCATAGGATGAGATTTATCAAGCAATCCCTGAATCGATCCTTTCCCAATCCTGGTAGGTTGTGTCATCCTTGAACATTATCTCCTGGCAGAAAGACCTCAGAGTCTTTGTTGGTAAAAGCTAAGACAAAGCAGTCTTTCGTTATCTCAGCTTTTCTTGCTATTTGTGCTATTTTTGCTTTTGTGCTATCTTAGCTGTGCTATTTGTTATATAAATAAATATTGGAATTTCCAGGTATAAAGGGTGAAAATGTTGCTAAAAGTCTAAGACCTTATGGTAAAATGTATTAATTTTACCAGAGAACAACAAAAATGCTGCCTAAAACTTCATGTTTCTGGAAATAAGAAACTAAAGTGGTTAACATTTTTTAAGCTTAAAATATGCAAGCCAGAAGAATTGTCTCCCTTTTTTTCTAAAGGTTGAAAGGCCTTCTTGCTGTAAAGTTTCCAAGTCAGCTTTTCCCAAAGAGGGGTGTTCTCAAACTGTATAGAGTTCAATCAAAGACAGATTGAGTTCATTGTCTTCACATATCTATCTGACCTATTATCTCCATTATTTATCCACATGTGGGCACATTTTCATAGAAAAACATACACACATGCCTATATATACACATACAAATTTCTGTATCTTTATATATGAAATTGGGCCTTTAGTACATGCTCAGAAGCACAAGGGAAGTAAGATTTGAGAATGCTTTGTGTCAAGAATGAGTCCTGCATGTGTTGAGTACAGTACAATTAACATTTTTTCCTAGAATGATTTGGATTGGAATGGACCCTAAAGTTCATCGAGTTGCAAACCCCTTTGCCGTGGGCAGGAATACCTTCCACTAGACCAGATTGTTAAAACCCTCCAACCTGGCCTTGAACACTTCCAGGGATGGGGCATCCACAACTTCTCTGGGCCACATGTTCGAGTGTCTCACCACTCTCATTGTAAAGACTTAATCTGTCAATGAGTGTTTTGACATTGTATCTCTGCAAGAACAAAGGGGATGCATGAAGTCAAATGCAAGTTAATCTAGTAAGGATAATAATGACAGGCACTGTTTGTGGGGCTTAGCATGCTTAAATATTCTCTTGAGATCACCCATTGATGCAATATATATATAATATACAAATATATTATATATATAGAGTGATATATTTATATATATAGTGAAATATCTATGCTCTTATACAGCTTTGAGGGTCTAAAAGAGATTAGAACAAAGGCACAAAGAGAGGAAAAAAAATTAAAAATGTGCCAGCCAGGTTAATGTCCACAAAAATTTTTTATTACTTGTTTGGGAGAGAGGTATTTAAGATAGTGCACATTCTTTCTCACATAAATATTCATTGGTTCGCTTCTATTTGCTGACCTTTTTCTCTAGACCTCCATGGCATCTTAATGAAACTTTTGTGAAACATTGCAAAACCTTTTTATAAGGAATATATTTCCTTTTCCAGTTACATCTGAAATGGTGGTTTGAAAATATGGACTAGATAAATCACACAATCTGCTGTCTTGCTGAGTCTTCCAAAAATCACCATAGTTTTGGGGTGGAGGTCTGACATAGTTGCAGTTAAGTACCCCCATTGCTGTTATACTGCCCTTGTGTAAGAGGTTTGGACAATAAAATGATACATTGAGAATGCATGTGTGTAAAAGACAAGATGATGATATGTGTAGGGGGTGACCAGTATAAATGTTGAGATTTAACTGATTTGACACTTTAGAGTCAAGCTCCAAGGTATGTCAGGAGCTGAGCAGTACTTCCATAAACCATCAGTCTGTATAAGGATTCATATAAATATTTAGATCTCAGTGAGATTCCGTTAATCTGGATCTCATTTTTAGTGCATTTCTTTTCCATATGACAACAGATCTTTTTCAAAATTCAAGAATAGCTTATCTGTTAGGTTTTGTGCATCTGTATGCAAAAGAAAGTTTCTAATATTGGATCAGAAAATTTTTCTTCTTATTGCAATAGAAAACATAGTAATGACTTCCATTGTTGTTGTATGCTAAGGAAAATGTGGGTTGCAGAAAATCTGGAATGCTACTGTGTCTTGGCTCATCCATATTCTGCCACCATCTGCATGCACAATGCTATGGCCTTGTGAGTAAAGAGGAAGAAATAATTTGGGAATTGAATAGCTCGCTGTTCCAGGAACTATCAGAGACAGGATATATATACTGTCCTGCTAAACTGAGTAGAACAAAGCAGCTTTCCATTGAAGAGCACTGTAAAGACAACCATAAGTGTCAAGCCATTCAGCTGTCAGAAGAGAATATCCAAGCTCAAAAAATGAGTGTTTCCTTTTGAAGTTTTTGGAGTCTATGTGTGAATGGTTTAAACCATAAACTCTCTTTTTGTGGAACAATGGGAGTATTATGATCCAAGTAGGAAAAATATATACCCATATTTATATCAGTGTATGTGCATTTTACAGTTTTCATTTTCCTACTATACCTCTTTTATTTACCCTATTAGTATGAAAGAAAAACAGATACCAAAGCAAACCAGAATTATTTTCTTCTGCTTAACCTATAACTTCCTGTACTTTTGCACTTGTTTCTTCATATCCCATTACTCCAATCACAAGAAACTTGCTTTTTCTATTGAAATCAAACAAGAAAACCGTGGAGAGTTAACTGCTGGTTTCTTCTACAGTGGAAGTGTAGTAAGATCCTAATGCAAGGCTCTCAGCATAATGGTGATTTCTGCTGTTTAGAAATGAATATGATGACCTGTCCTAAGGTACCACTACTGGTATATATTAACAACGTCTTCACAATACTCTTTATTTACAATACTCCTCAGTGTATATAGGGATTAATTATATCTTCAGGGCTACCTTCAGCAACAGGTGATTTCTTCTGGGATAGGAAAAAATGGAATGTGAAAGTAAATATTTCATCTAGAAGATCTTGTCAGAGTGCGGCTGAGTGCATCCCATCGGTGCACCAGATGAGCAAAAGTGCAAGGTACTTGAGCAATAACAACAACAAAAAATCACCATATTTAGTATACACTGAATTTTATGTAAGGCTTCTGCTAACTTTCATGTGCACTGGGGGGCTTGTGTTGTCAGACTTTCTTCCACATCTGAGTCTGTGCACCTATACTATCCATTAACTGTGAAATATGCTTTACTACCTCACATTTGCAGTTGACATTGGAGGCACTATACCTGGGCTTATTTTTTGGCCAAAATGCAAAATGTTGTTCCAAACTCCCTTCTTTCATGAGAAGCAGTCAACTTCTACTACTGGGTACAGTCTCTTAAGACTTTGTCGAAATAACAGGAAAGGCAGGCAAGAAAGAAGCAAGAAATGGTAGTATTTCTGCTGGAAGGCACGGGTCTTTTTATCATTAGTGCTGCAGTTAAGCTCTAAACACCCTGACAGATCTGACAAGATAGAAACTATATGCAAGGAGTTGCAGATTTGTTCTTCTTACTGTTTCTTACCTTATACACAAATTCTAAGCCCAAAAAACTAAAACCACTAAATTAGAAAACATTTGAAAGGTCTATTATTCTTCAGTGTCAGTTGATCCAAAAAATTCCACTTTCATAGGTTCCCGGATTCAGAATGAGTCTGGTGTTTCAGTGAATGTTTAGATTAAGCTCCCTGTTCTTTTTCTTTAGAAACCTTTTTCCAGAGAGGGTTTTCAGTCTACCCAGAGGTGGAGGTAGAGTTAAGGACATAATATCTCTTTTTTCCTATGTCTTGAGAGATAGCTTCTCCCTGACTTCTTGGAGTACCTAGCATGAGGAAAATGCCTAGGGGTACTTGTTTTTTCTAGGCCAACTGTTTGTTGTAGAATTTTTGAAATTAAGGTTGTGGTAAATAAAATTAGAAATACATTGCACCAACAGGAACTGTACTCTCAATGCCTACTTGTAGTAACTTAACATGAAAACATGAAACCTGTGGAAGAGTAACTCATTATGTGAAGATGAGAGTGATCTATTCTGCAAGAATAACAAATTGCATATACCAATTAAGAACCCAGGCCATCTGGCCCTTCAGCAAGATACCTGCTGTATCTCCACTTGGTGTGATAAATTAAAAAGCTGTTTCTATGTGGATACTCAGGCCAAACATATTTTCTTCAAAATATCTGCTGTCTTAGCCACTCATTAGGTCAAACAGAAGTTTCAAATTTTGTTTTGGTTACTGTTCCACACTCTCAGTTGACATCACTTCATGCACGTGGAGAAAATGATGTGAAATTCAGTGCTTTCTTTTCACAGTAGAAACTGTATCTACCCTTCTGTAGAGGGTACAGAGGAGACAGTCATCGAGTTTCACTGTTACATAGAGGGAATTTCCTAGAACTGGCACTCTAATGATTAAACTACGTTCTCCTTGAATCATATTTCACAGCTCCAGTTTCCTTCAGTGGCTGAAACTTTTGGTTACATACCAAAGCTATACCAACCTCACTCCAGCATGTAGCCTCCGAACCCAAGCTAGGCATCTGCACGCTTTCTATGAGGGACTTGCCTGAAATAACCAAGTGAAAGATTTTAAGGAAAAAGTGTGACTTGAGTAGCCAAGTGCAGCCTGGAGTGGGATGCTTCCTTTCCCTCAGTATTGACAGCCAGGTTATTTTACCTTGGGCTACAAATCCCCTGCTGATAGAACAGAGTACATGGGGCTCTCCTGCTGAAGCTCTTTGATTCTGTGCAGATAGTCATGTATCCAGCCGAGAGAGGAAGAAAGTAACTCGTATTTGATGGTTAAGTGCTGGTATGGATTAATCAAATTTGTGTATTGATGAATCTTCAATTGTTTCTGAAAAGAATAATGGTTTCATTGTTTTTGAAATGTATCTTAGATAGCCTGATGATTCCCAAAACTCCCTGCATTGAGAGACTTTGTCCCAAAGGAACTTTGTGCCTTATAACATGAATATGTCTTCATTAACTGAAGTTAAGTTCTGTAAGAGATGACACAAGAAGCTTTTCCTACCTCTGTGTGAGTGTGGAGAGACTGAGAGCAATAGAGCACAAATGGGTGGGGAAGTAGTTCTAGCTTTTACAGTTCTTCGCCCAGGAGCTATAACTACTAAGCTGAAATTGTGTATCAGCAGCCAAAAAAACCAGCAGACAACAGACTTAGTTCACAGAATTCAGGATCCAGTAAGTCTAAAATCCCAGCCTAGAACAGGCAATAAGGCTGCAGAGCCCAATTTAATCCCCCCATTTCCATCAGCAATGGATTCCTCTAGTGAGATGACCCCAAAACATGGGCCCTGAGGCCCATGGGGCATTTCGTGATTCTTGGCTACACAAAATACTAGCCTGCAGGTCATGAGATCAGGCAAGCTGGTTACCCTGTGAGAGTCTGCACACCAGCTCATGATCTGCAGATGTCCTTGATCTTTCTGATTTAATTGATGAATTCTGAATTCTGCTTGAGCTGGAGGACTAGGGCAGCTTAATGTGTTTGGAGATATTCTTGTACTTTGAGAGCAGTGTAAATGCCTTGAGACATTACAAAATTTGTGCCTCAGGAAATATATCTAAATATCTCTGGGACAATGCCTGAAATAGTCATGTTAAGGTTTAAATTTTGAATATTGCTATCTAATGGGAAAGTTAGTTATCACCTTTTTTTTTACCCATTTCAAAAAAATTTTGTAAATCAGGCTGGAGGTCTGATTTAAAGGTTCAGGCTGATGGCTGGTTTGACCTACTTCAAGGGAGCCTTTACATATTTAATACATCTCTCAAACCTCCTCTACTGTAAGTCCTCTCAGGCATACCATCTTTCTATAGAAAGAAATATTTCAGAATTTTTAAATGGAGAAGAAATTGTTAACTATGATTCCATTGGTTTCTAAAAAAATATTTGGATATTACCAAATATTTGGCCTTTCCCTGCTGGAAAAGGTTTGGATTCAAAGCTTTTCTATCTGTGCATTATCTCAAAAAAGCAGTTAAGAACATCTACTAGAAAACTTTCCAGATAAAGCTGAGATTTGAGACTTGTTGCTCGTCTAGAAAAATTACACCTTCATGGAGAATGTTATAATTCTTTTATCTCCTTCTCCTAGTTAAGCGTATCTGTTGAGGAGAAAAGAAAACAAAATAGAATGCCGTAATGGCTTGATGAAACTGTGACAAAAGAGGCTATGGTCATCAGTGAAATAGTTTACCAAGGCATGTCAATGCAGACCTTAAAGATTTCACCTTTTGAATCTGGCTAGATTTTGTATTTCTCGTTCAAATATCACTCTTCTTCCCTTGCACTCTTCATCTTCATAATACCCGTCGACCTGTGATTATGTCTCTGAAAGTAATATGCATATAAATAGGAACTGCAGGAGTAGTTCAGAGACCATAATTTTTTCCCTTAGTCACTGTTTTCTAGTGGGTGGTCATAACAGCAACTCAGATTGAATTTGTGATATTTAACAAATGGCTCAGATTCTGTGTATGGCATGTGCCTAATTGCCTTACCATGCCTTTGCATACCTTCAAAAACCACTTCAACACACAGGAAACAACCTCAGAGATTGAGATTAATTCCCAGCCTCACTCTTTCACTCTTGAAATGCTACAGTTCTTGAATTCCGTAAAAATGCTTGGGATGGGTATCTCCATGAAGAGTTGGAGTCAAGTGGAAACTGAACATGATTGCATGTAGTTTTCAATTGAAATACCCATCTGTGCACTTGGTTTCCCTCAAAGCATTTTTTCTTTTATAAATCTCCCTCTCCCACTCTCTCACCATCATGAGATGAGAAGAGGGAGATCTATTATGTGCCAATGAACCATCTGCTTATTTTTCTTTCAAGAGCCTCTTCTGCACTGACTGGTCTGTTTGCCTGAATTGATCCACAATGTTTACACCAAGTAGTTTATCTGAAACTGTTGTCTATAATAAAATACAGTTTCTATTACACTGTAGTCTCCTTTTACAGTATTTCTGTTTAATTTACATAAAATGCTCTTACATTGCTTGAACATGCCCCAGACCATGTGGGATGTTAGAAATATCAAAATCTCAATTTCAAATCATACTCACTGATTTAAAGATTGTAGGATTGTTGTTTGTGTGTTTCCAACACTTGTGAGAAACATGTAAGTCTTCTTTGCCTGTCATTATTGTATAATCTCAGTGGTGCTGAATACAAAAAAGGAATGTGTTTGACACAGGTATATAGGAATATGTTTCGGCATCAAATCTCAAATTTTATTCTGAACAATTTCAGTAGAAAAAAGCCTGGATAAATAACATGGAATATTTGTCTTGAAACCAAAAACTTGCTACTTAAGAAGCATGGGTTTGAAAGGAATGTACCGGGAGTTGTGCTCTTAGAAAAACCTTAAAACAAACACAGTGAGAAAATGTTGGTATCTGGGAGATAATTAAACTTTTATACTGTAATACAGTAAGTATAAGTCATTTCATTTGTATTAGAGGTAACAGGAGAATTTCTAAAAAGATAGTAGATTATTTCTTATGGATGTCTTTATTACAAATATGAAACCTGAACTTGTTCCTGGTGAAGCCAATGGCAAAGCTCCCACTGGGAGCTGTGAGATTAGCTTTGAGACTGGAGAAGTTAAGGGAGTATGAGATTCCTTCACACTGCAAAATGTACTCTTTATATAGTAACTCAGATAGAAATTGTCTCAGAGTTAAATATATATATATATTTGCTTTATGCTGTACATCCTAAGATAATGAAAAATGAAAATAAAGTTTTCAATTTTTTGCAGATAAATTGTAGTCAAGCATGGATCTGTAGAAAATGTGCAGTGTTCCAGAGAATTAAGAGGTGAGTTTTGGTTTATGAAATGTGAACTAAAATCTACCCTGTTGCCTACTTAGGAAAACTGGATATGAGTGTAGATGTGAGAAAGAATAAAAGGAGGAAGCAGGAAGATGAAGCTTGACAGGCTCTGACAGCACAAGGTTAAATTGACAAGGATATTTATGCTGAGTCTGTCATACTCCTTTTCTTTTAGAATCTGTATTTACTCTTATAGCAACAAAAAATGTTTGGGAAAGGAAAGAGGAGCTTGGTGCCATGCACCAAAACAAAAAACCATGTGTGAGCGCTTCTGTCACTGAGATAGCTTTACACTGTAGAAGAGATTGCTTTGTGCTGGACCCCATGTTTCCCAACCTTCAACCAGCTCTGGGCACAGCGGTAGATTCTCAGTGCATGGTACCAGTCACAACAGAGTCCTATCTTCCATGGGCTATTAGGCAAGACAGTATTACTTTTCTTGTAATATTGACAGCACTGCTTGAAAAGGAGGGGGTAAATATTACCATCTTATGTGATAAGACCCTGTTATGGCTTTCCTAGAGATCCCTTGTACTGCAGTGAACAGTTTGGACAACACATGCACAAAACATCAAGTTCTGGGTGGCATCACTGTTCATCTCATGTTGTGTAGGTAAGCACATGTATTGTTACGTTCCTTTGCTGCAACCTATTTTTCAGTTAGAACATCATCTGAATTACCAGGAACAGAGGTTAAAGAAAGGGATGGGGAGTATTCTCTCATTTGTGTGCAGGGCTCCTTCTTTATCAGCTTAAATAAATAAATAAA
This sequence comes from Daphoenositta chrysoptera, assembly GCA_013397915.1. Taxonomy (NCBI): domain Eukaryota; kingdom Metazoa; phylum Chordata; class Aves; order Passeriformes; genus Daphoenositta; species Daphoenositta chrysoptera. Next base: position 63,253 of record VZRO01004060.1, on the reverse strand, counting down.
TAAATAAATCGTGTTTTGATCTTTGAAAGCAGGTGGCTTATTTACATTCAACAATCTGGATTACTCTGAGGAGGTTTTAAAATGTTGACAGAGCTATTGATAAAATAGGCAGCCTTCACTGAGAAAAGGTAATTGTAGCAGGAATAAGCAGGCCTATTCAGGCTGCTGCTTTCGTAATTCAAGCTTTCTGCCTTGGCTCAATGATTTCATCAAAAATAAGTCATCAAGGGAGAGTCCAATGTTGTGCTTTGTTTGTTTAGGAACCAGGTGCAGCACATGTTTGTAATTTTGAAGTGCTGATACTCTGCAATTTCTGCAGTGTAGGTGAAATCTGCTGCAAAACAGACCTTACTGTTCAACTCAAATTTCTTTCTGCTTTTCAGTAAGGAGCATTTCTACTCAGATCGGGTCCTCTGAAAGACCTGAACTGTCCAAAGACACATGACACAGAGAAAATCATTAGATTAACATTCCAGTTTGGCTGGTTGTACATATTAATGGGTTTAATATCCATTTTCTCTTCCCTTATTCAACATGAATGATGAATCATATTGAGTCAATGAAAATTACGCTTTTTTGGGTGGAAAATGGAATGATTAGCTTATGAAATTTTAGTGATAAATAATCAAATAGTCATCAATAATAATCAATAGGGATAAATAATTGAATATCCTCGGTTTCTAATTTTCTGCACTTCAGAATTAGTTTTGACATTCATCTCCAGCTGACATAAAATTAACATTGATTCTTGAAGTCAAATAGTTGATTTCTGGCAATTTGTCAATTAGGAGTCCCACCACAATAATGGATAGCAGGTATTTATGGACTTATTGCCAAGAATAATTTCATCTTTTTTACAGTATACATCTTCATAATTAAAAAGCACACAGAGATGCTCAGTTATTCTAGACTAGAAATTATTAGTTATTCTAGACTATTTTATTCCAGAGTAGAAATTACTAAACAAGGAAAATGAAGGCTTCACAGCAGCAGGTGGAGTGGCTGTGGAGGCATGGGGGCAGGGGGTGGCATGTGAGACAGTCCTGTAGTAATGCCAATGTGCAGTGGTTGGTGGTCAGCACTGGGCTCTCAGCATCCTCTGGGAGCCACGCCTGCCTCTACACTGCAGCAGCATGACTTCCTCAGCATGGGATGGATAAATGGGATTAGAATGAGGAAAAAAGATCAAAATTGTATACCAAGGGCAGACACACACCACTTGTGATATGTGCCACAGCACATTTTGCTGCACCCAGCTTCAGTTTTCCTCTCTCTTTAGTGGAGAAAAGTGTTACTTTTATCTTAAAGGACGCCTTTAGAGTAAAGGAGAAAACTGGAACCTTTACTTCTAAGTATTGGTATTAGGTACTAAGTCTGACTTCTAAAAACTCAAGTGCACCGTACATTGTAAATTGTAGAAAAGGTAAGAATGCCTGCTTTCACCTTGTGAATATTTATTTATACTGGTGTTTGAGATTCTCTGAATGGAACTAGCTTGTGAGAGAAACACAACTGGGTGAGATTCTTTTTAATATTTGCAATCACCAGGATATCATAGAAATAGTATTGCTAAGGCTTTCTGCACCTTGCACTAGCTGAAGGTTTTGGAAAAACACTAGAGAAGCAATATTGTGGAGACAATTCTGGGTCCTCAGCATTTTGCTGTTTTACTGTGGGCCATGTCACCCTAAGGCTTTAATACTTCCAGGAATGTACTGGAGAGGTCTGCCTAATTCCACAGTAAATCACCTTTTGTCTGGAGTACCAGGTATTTTTGACTCTGTTCTTGTGAATCTGACATGCTATTGAAATAACCGCTTTTCTTTCACTTTCACTTCGGCAAGACATCTCCTGGTTGTTTTATTTTTTTTCTATTTTACTCACAAATGAAGGTGTACATGCACAATATATGCCCCATATTAAGAATAGTATTACAACACACTAGGGAATATTTAAAATTAATTAACAGGTAAACATGTATTTTAAATTATCCAAGAAAGATCATTTAAAGTTGTCCAATCCACGACAAAAGTGTATATTCTATAATAAGTACTTCTATAACTATTTANTATCCAAGAAAGATCATTTAAAGTGTATATTCTATAGTAAGTACTTCTATAACTATTTGTAAAAAGATAGTATATTCATAAGCACATAGATCATAGAGAGTTAAGCACAAATTCCATGAGGCTACCATGGGGTGTACAATTAGATCTGCAAAAATTTTCCAAATGGGGAGCTAAAGGACAAATTTTCTGAAGCTTGTATTTTTATGCCCATTACGCCTGCTCAGCGTCTGTTGGGAAGGTTGTCTGTTGCAGGTGCTCAGAACTGTATTCTAAATACTTATTTAGATATTGTGGGAGTCTAGATTTTTAAAATCCAAAATCCTAGATAGCTTACTAAAATATTTAGCTTGGCCAAAATACATGCTGATCTACTACAAACCCATTACCCTAGCAGTTAACATATCTAAGATAACTGCACATGCATATCAGTTAAGATATCTAATTGTTGAAACCTTTGAATAGTTTTATCACAGGTATGTCCATGAATTAAAATTTAAAAAATCCTTTGTGTACCTCTTTATAAGTGGAGGAGCTGAAGTACAGAGACAAAAGGCCTAGTCATTGAGATTGCTGAGATGTTGAATGTGTGTGAGAGATGAGACTAAGATGAGACTGAGATAAGACAAGCTTCAGGGAAGCACTGATTTCCTTGCCTATTCTTTAAGCAGATCTTAGAGTACTGCAATTATTTTCATAAAAACTTCTGCAGTACATAAAGAGGAAAGTGCCATGAAGCCTATTATTGAGGTTTTCCATTAATGTCTATTTGTGCAAAATATTCCTTATTTCCTTCGCATTTCAACCTATTGTGTGTATATGTGCAGACTACACAGTTTTGTGGCCTGTAACTGATATGGACATGAATTACTTTAAGTAGAGCACATCACAGTACCACAAGCTATCGAAATTTCCATTATGAATGATGAGTATGACCATGCAGAATGCTTTGAATGTTGTGTATTAAGGTAAACATCATGTCAATAATGACTCATAGAATCTTGACTGCAAAGTCTTTAGGTCTTGAGAAAGATGTGGGTTTTTAATCTAAATTTGAAAATGTTGTTATGTTATTGAAGAGTACATTGCAAGGAAGTATGATGAGAAAGAACCTGACATAGACACACACTGTGCGGTCAGAAGTTACCCTTCCTTGTAAGGTTTTTGTTTTGTTTGTTTTGTTTTGATAAAAGGAGGACTTGAGATTTGTACTTCAAATTAGTCTGTCTATACCTGCATTATTCACAAACTGTGATTTCCGTGCACAGAGGACTATTTCCATTTTCATTATGCAATTCAGATGGAGTCCAAAACTCCTCTCTGCCTCTGTTGAATAGAAGTACCTAGCTGTTAGCTCTTTGCTTTAACAAGGCAAAACCTAAGGGAAACCTAGGGAAAACATTTGACTTACAAAATCACAGAATCACACAGAATGTCAAGTTGGAAGAAACCCAAGGATCATCAAGCCCAACTCCTGGCCATGCACAAGACCCATGAGTGACCCAAGAGCCACAACGTGTACCCAAGAGCATGGTCCAAATGTTTCTGAACCTCTGTCAGGCTTGGTGCTGTGACCACTTCCCTGAGGAGCCTGTTCCAGTGCCCAGGAAACCTGTGGGTGAAGAACCTTGTGAGAAACGGGCTCACAATTAAAAGTTTTAGAAGATTTTATTTTAACAGGGGAGACAAATTACGCTTGACAAAAGGAGACCTGTACTGGTGCTCTGCCATGCACAAGGCAAAGGGAGCAGCACTGGGTGCTTGACCTGGGCCAGATGCAGTCAGAGGCACACCCTGCTGCCAAGGACGATACCATTTATACGCCCAGGGCTGACATGACACCTCCCCTGGCTCCGCCCTTCAGGGCTACAATGATTGGTTCGTTGATGTCGAAAGTATTTCTATTGGCTTAGTATTTGACTTGTCAATGCCTAGGGTCTTCTGATTGGCTTGTTGAGTATCCAATGATGTTGCTTAGTACCTCCCTTTATGTAAAAGAGGTCTGAACGCACTCCCCCCTATTAGAATAAGATTACATCATGGACTCTAGAAGGTTCTGCAGTCTCCACATTACACATATCAATAATTTCATTTAACCACGCATTAATTAACAGTTGGAATACAACTTATGAACCTATTAACAAGTGAACCTAATTAACCACGTAACCAAGAATCCTATGAACGAATTTTGTGCCGACATATAACAATTAAACTGATTAACATCCTTTATTCAAATGCGAAAGCCAACATCCCCGGGTCCCGTTCATAACAACCTTTTTCTAATATCCAACCTAAACCTCCCCTGACACAACTTCAGGCCATTCCCTTGGGTCCTGTCACTGGTCTCCAGAGAGAAGAGATCAGTGTCTGCTCCTCCTCTTCCCCTCACAAGGAAGTTGTAGACTGTGATGAGTTGTATACTCAGTCTCCTCTCCCCCAGGTTGAACAGACCAAATGACCTCAGCCACTCTTCATATGGCTTCCGCTCAAGGCCCTTCACCATCTTCAGCACCCTCCTTTGGACACTCTCTAACAGCTTTATATCTTTCTTATATTGCTATGACCAAAGCTGCACACAGGACTCGAGGTGAGGCTGTCCCATTACAGAGCAGAGCAGACAATCCCCTCCCTTGCCCAGCTGGCGATGCTGTGCCTGATGCACCCCAGGACACCATTGGCCCTCCTGGCTGCCAGGGCACTGCTGACTCATGTTCAGCTTTCTGTCAACCAGCACCTCCAGGTCCCTTTCTGTGGTGCTGCCCTCCAGCATCTCATTCCCCAGTCTGTCCATACATCCAGGGTTGTTCCATCCCAGATGCAGAATCCAGCACTTTCCGTTTTTGAACTTCATATGGTTGGTGATTGCCCAGTCCTCTGATTTGCCAAAGTCTCTCTACAGGGCCTCCCTGCCTTCAAGGGAGTCAACAGCTTCACCCAGTTTTGTATCATCTGTGAAATTGCTCTATATCCCTTCCAGTCCTGCATCCAAATAATTTATGAAGATGTTAAAGAGAACGTGGCCTAAGATGGAGCCTTGTGGAACCCCACTAGTGAGAGGTCACCAGTTTGATGTCACCCTATTCACTATAACCCTTTGTGCCTGACCCATGAGCCAGTTGTTCACCCATCACATGGTGTGTTTATCCAGCTATGGGCTGGGCATTTTGGATACTGTGAGAGACAGTATGGAAAGCTTTACTGAAATCCAAAAAGATTACGTCAACTGGCTTGCCGTGATCAGTTAGGAGGGCTACCTTGTCATAAAAGGAAATCAGACTTTATGAGCAGGACTTTCCTCTCAGGAAGCCACGCTGGCTGTGAATGATGACTGCATTGTCTTTCAGGGTTTTTTTAATACTTCCAAAAATAATCTTCTCCATAACTTTACCAGGCACTGAAGAGAGACTGACAGGTCTGTAGTTCCCAGAGTCCTCCTTCTTGCCTTTCTTGAAAATCAGGACAATATTCACCAGCTTCCAGTCAGCTGGGACCTCTCCAGATTCCCAAGATCACTCAAAACTCATTGAGAGAGGTTTTGTGATGACATCTAGCTAGGTCTTTGAAAACTCTTGGATGAATGCCATCAGCCCCATAGATTTGTAGGAATCCAGCTGGAGCAGCAGATCCCACGCAGCTTCAGGGTCAACTGGGAGTTGATCATCCTCATAGCCATGGTCCTCCAGCTCAAGGTACTGAAACCCCCATAGTCCATCATCTATGTTAGAGACAGAGAATGTGTTAAGCACTTCTGCTCGTCTCTGTCACTATTTGTGAGGTGACCACATTTTACTTCATGTATGAAATTAAATTTGTTTAAAAACTAAATAGATGCTGAGAAATGATGTTTTTTTTTCCTTCAAAGTGAAATATGGTAGTGGAGTCTTCACATGAGTCTTAGAAGCTTCTGGCATAAAGATGAAAGCCTGACCTTGCACTGTTGTGCTGTTAAATCACTGGCACACAAATGTATATCCAGAAAGTATCCTGTCAGTATTATTGCATTTGTTAAAATCAAAGGGTTTGGCTAAAGCATGGGCTAGTACACAAACTGATGGAGGCAAAAGCTAACCATGTATTTGTTTTTCTAGGATGAGCTGAAGAATATCTCCACTCTTTCTGTCTTCTAAAATGCTCATTAATGCATTAGTCTTTATTATGGTAATTACTGTAGTTAGAGGCAAGTGAGTTAATCAAGTTCTGTCTGGCTTTATCCCAAACCCTCGATCTGGCTCTGCTCCCTGTCCCTGAACAAGTATGAATCGAGGACAAGAAGAACCAAGCCAGAAAAGAATTCAGACATTATATTGATAGTCATAGATAGAGAATGGTCATGCACCACACTGAGAACAAAGCTGTCCTCAAAGATCTCAAATCTACTCTGACTGTTTTAATGAAACTGGCAGAACTGTCACCCAGCCCCCAGTGATGAGCACTGAAAGCATGCCATGCTCTCTATGGTAGCAATGGTGAAGCATTAATTGCCCAGTGCTATTTTACAAAAAAGGGATGGGGACACTTCTTACTCCCATATAACCAACATCGCTGGTCTTAGCCCCTGTTCCATGACCTTTGACTGGTTGGAGGTACAACTCAAAGCATTTAATCCAAAATTATTTTGTTCTTTGTCTGAAGAACAACCCATTTTCCCCTTCTTACCTTTTAGATTGTTTGGGCCTCCATGAATTAATTAAGCAGCTTTTCTAGTTAGAAAGAAAGCAAGCTAAAAAATAAAGTGTTTCTGATATTGTTAAGATTTATTTTCTTTCTGTTTAGGACTTTTTGAATAATGAGGGGTTAACAGTTGTGACACCCGTATTCTCTGCTGTGACTAAGCTGTACTCTGATGCTGAGCCAGACAAGTATCTCTCTGACCACTTCAATGTGCAGCCAAGCAAACATCAGAGCTGGTGTCAGGAGCAGGAGCACCCTAGAAAAAGAGATGAGGAAAGAGGTGGAGCAGGCAATAGTGTATGCTGTGGGGCTTTTCAGCAATGTATGGAGACACTTTCGAGTCATAATCAACAGAATATCTTTTTGAGACAGGAAAATATTGTGACCTTTTCCTAAACTGAAAGCTTCAGGCTCAGAAGTAAGACTAGACTCCTGAGTTTCACTGAATGCTGTCTTCTATCTCAGAACACCAGCAAAATAGATCAGCTTTCCAGTACTTCCATCTTAGTATCTTCCTGTATAGCTCTATAAACTCTAGTAATAATTTATTAATGGTTTTTCTCCCATTTGTGAACAGAATTCAACTGTGCAAAACAAATGTTACATTTGTTATTAACTGAACTTACACATTAGTGAAATTAAATCCATAATTTTGTTCCCTTGGAGTTAGTTCCCTGTAAGCTGAAGTCCCACATAAAATACTGCTATTGCTTTACTGTCATTGGCCCAAAATTCTCTCAAACATTTTTCAAAGTACGAGTTATGTTCAGAAATACTGAAAAATAACTGTCTTTCTCAGTGTCATGCTGACAGCCTTCTCTCACCTGATATTTTGGTTTTTTGGAGGTCACGGTATGGATAAGTTGACGTGTTTATTTATCTTAAAGAACTGTACCTGGTGTAATGGGAAACCTGATTTCTCATGTGTCTTGATTTTCTTGAAGAGGTTATAGCACGGAGTGCAAGGGGTTGAATTTTCACATGTAGAAATCTCCTGTATTCTTCTGATTTTAATGGGGTTTTTTTGTTTGTTTTGTTTGTTTGCTTGTTTGTTTTCAATTTTTTTTTTCTTTTTCTGTTCAGGAAATATATTTCCCTGTCAACTCTTAGAACTTTTAGAAGTAATGAAAAGGGATTTTTTTTCATATCTTAGAGGGAGATAATAGTTTAAAATATTCTAGTTGCTAAATCAAATCCTTCTCTAGCTTTCCTCACACGTAGCTTTCCTCACACGTGCCATATGGGCAACAGAGACATTTTGTAATCATTTTTATAATGTGTTAATCAACATAAAGTTAGTTACTGTAAAGGTTACATGACTTTTAATGTATTCACGCTTGTTTAGGTTTCATTATAAATCATAGTTAGAAGGGAAACAAAATTGCATATGGAAATATCTGGATATAGAAAACTTTTTTTTTTCTATTAAGTTTTCTTGATTTCTTTAGGGGTTATTTTTGTGTGTTATTTTTCCCATAAAGCTCTCTGCAAAGCCTGTGGATTTGAGCATAAAATATAAGTCTAGGATTTTAATGACAGATGAGTTAATCTGCAATTCCATAGACTGGCTGTTAAATATTATCAGCTGATGTGTGCTTGAATGTATTTCCTTTCAGTCACCATTCCAGCCTCTAGTAAATGGAGACGAGCTAGAATTAATTGCAGATACAGGCAGACACACATGGTGTGTTGTGTACAGTGAAAGCAGGAAGCAATATATTAATATTATGGTAGGATCTGGATTGTTCTTGATTTTATATTTGCAGAATGTGCATTGATGTCTTGTATACATAGTATTAGATTAAAAATCATCACATTTGGAAGAATAAATTAAGATCCACCAGAAAATGGGTACATTACACTGTGCATGGGGGATGTGTGGAGGAAGGGGATATTTTTAGGTTGCAGTCACACAGTATAAACTGTTATTGTGGCAAATGAGCCCCAGTAGTTTTAAGGGTCTTGCTTCTTGTTCTGATATTGTGTGCTAAGCCCCTTTACAGTTAGTTGGCTTGGATTATGTTGCTCACCACAGGCAATGATTACCTGCAGCTATAAAACCTGCAGTATATCAGAAGGCTCCAAGTAGCTTTCTGCAATGAACACCTGATGGAGCTGCCTGTGATGAAAAGAAAATTTTAGTCTGATTAATCTTCAAAAAATGCTAAAGCCTTTCAAAGTGATGCATGGAAAATATGTACCCGGGTGACATTCTGTATCTTATTCCTTCCATCTATTTGTAGCTGCTAATCTTTTTAAAACTGTGTTTTGGTAAAGTCTGAGTACACATCCTGAAGCTTAGAACTGGGGGTATTTTAATAAAACAAAAATAACCTGCATTTTTGTCCATTCTCAGGAACTCTTATTGAATTATATTTGTATATGAACCTGCTGGAAGTTCTAATTTGTTTATGAGGCCAAGACTTTAAAAAGAACAGATGTTGGATATTTATGCACATTTCAGACCAGCTCTTGTAGGTCATACAAGCAAACACTTAACATTTAGAAATCAGACAGGCACGTATAAATACAGCAAACCTCAGCCTTGTGCATGTGACTATATGGACATACTAGTTTCTAGATATTTGAGGATTCCAAGAATTCTATTTTTCTTTCTTCCCTATTGCGTGCATTGATGACAATCAAAAATTGTACTTTCTTAGCACCCAAAAATTTTAGGGGGAAAAAAATCATTATTTACATTCTGAGTATAAACCATACAATGGAAGTACAAAAAAAAAAAATACTGAGCAAGGTAAGAGTACTGTTACGATGCCTATCACCAGCACGCCTGCTGTCTGTGCAGGACAAAAAGTTCCAGTCAACAAACATGGTCTGAACTGGAAGGATCAGTTCAGCTGTGTCAAGTCTGGTGAAAGAAAGGCAGTAGGACTTCAAGATGAAGTTTTAGATCTAAGCCAGCCTGTCTTTGAGAATAAAGGCTTTCAGAGGGCAATGGACAGGTAAAACAGGCAGAAAAGACTGAAGAGAACAAGGCAAAGCCAGAGACTGTATTTAGCCACCTGCCACTCAATCCTGAATGTATATAGTCATACTAGCATGTGTAGCTGTGCAGAGAAGGTTATGACAGACTCTCCAGCAAGTAAAATGCTTTGGGGAGAGAGAGGGAGGAAGCAAGCAATCTTTCTGCCTGTCAGCATTCAGTGTACCTTGCATGACTGCCCTCATATGCTGGAAGAAACAGAAAGACATCAGACTTCCAAATGTATTTGCAATTCCAGTGTTCCTGAAAAAGGCTTGGCTCAGCTGTGTTCCAGTGAGGAAATACTCAATTTTATTTTGTGTAAATCACAGATGCAGTTTGACAGACTTGATGATCCAGAGAAGCATTGATTTTTATTTTCTTTTTGTCAATTTGATTAGTTTATAATTTTAAACACTGTTTTAGAGATGTCTTTTGGGTTTTTTTAGTTGGGATCTTACTGCCTTTCTAAATCACAACAGAGAGATTGTTTTGCATTATTATTTGCAGAAAAAGAAGCTAATTTTTCAAGTGCATGCATTTCAAGTGGTCACATTTAACATGACAGTTGTGCTACTTTCTCTGTAAACTTGCAGGGACTTTTATATGAAACTCTTATTCAAGTTCACGTATTTTCACCACAGACTGTATCAGATCACAAAGTTATGGTATGTTTAGCTATGCAGAACAGGTCTCTTAATTTCTCTTAGGACAATGAAAAGCATACATGCGTAACGCTTGAAAACATAATCAACTACCATTTTTGCTCCTTCCACAAATGTGAACTTAGGCTTTACTGATAGGAAGGGATGGTAGAAATAACCCAGATTTACACTCCAGTTGTCTGGCTGAAATCTCATAAATTCTGTTTTGTTGACCACCTCAATATTAATTCTGAAATAATCTCTTCATCTGTTCCTAGTGCCACCTTATTAACCCTACTCTGAGACAGGTTCAGTTCTGTGGAGTAATTTAGCAGCTGGGAAAGGACTGACAAATGCATAAAAGTGTAAAAATGATGCCACAAAGTTCATGTGCCAAATTTGACCAATGAACTCAGATGCTTGTAGCTGGTAAATGTCAGCTAATGTTCTGATAGATGGACAGCATTTAAGTAATACTCACTTAACATATTGGAAGCACTGGGAAATGAAACATTTATTGGAATGTATAACCATAGATTGCCATGTTGTTCACAGTTTTAAAAGAAAAGTGTGAAAAGTTAAAAATAGTTTAAATAATATACTGTTGTATTTTCTGAATTTTAAATTTCATTTTGCCTTTTAATGTTTTGCTTTAATATTTTTTGGATAGTAAGAATTTCAAAAGGGCTTATCTGTCAGGAATGGAAGTTCATCTTTAGAAAATCACTAATAGTGATAACAAGTGTGAAAGGAAGGCAAGGGAGTAACCTAAGATAAACTAGATATTGGAGAAGTATCTCAGCAGACATCTCTAATAGATAGTAATATTAGAGTAGTTATGATATGTAACCACACAGCACTTAATTTAAAACGTGTTTGATGGTGAAAATCCACTGTATTTCCCTCCACGGGGATTATTCGACCCAAAGATGTGTAATGTTAAAAGGCTCTCAGGAAGGGACTCTTGTTGCTTTAGTTACAAAATCCAAACCCAGTAATGTCAAAGGTATCCAAAGTACCTCTACATGAGTATATTATCTTCATTTGGATATTTTCTCTTGAAACAAATACCTTAATCATCCTCACCTATCCTGCTTGCTTTCACATCACCAAGCAGTCTCAGGGTACATGCACTGGCTTTCTTTGGGGTTGTGCTGGTTTTGGCTGGGATAGACATAGAGTTAATTTTTTCATAGTAGCTGGCATGGGGCTGTGTTTTGGATTTGTGCTGAAAACAGCGTTGATAACATAGTCAATTTTCATTATTGCTGAGCAGGGTTTACAAAGAGCAAAGACCTTTTCTGCCTCTCACACCAGCAAGGCAGCTGGGGGTGCACAAGAAATTGGGAGGGGACACAGCTGGGATCACTGACCCCAGCTGACCGCAGAGTTATTCCACCCCACATGACATCATGTTCAGTATATAAAGGGTGGGGAAGAAGGAGGGGATCTTTGGAGTGATGGTGTTTGTCTTCCCAAGTAATCACATGATGGGGCCCTGCTTTCCTGGGAATGGCTGAACATCAGCCTGCCCATGGGAAGTGGTGAATTAATCCCTTGTTTTGCTTTGCTTGTTTGTATGGCTTTTGCTTTACCCACTGATCTGTCTTTACCTCAACCCATGAGCTTTCTGACTTTTACTCTTCCAATCCTCTCTGCCCTTCCTCCATGGAGGGAGTGCGTGAGTGGCTGTGTGGGGCTGAGTTGCTGGCTGGGGTTAAACCATGACAGGGGTGAAACCTAACGTCCTCCAACCACCAGCATTTGTTCAGTGAATGCAACCAGAATACATAAGTGCTAAATAACCCTTTCCCCTCCACACACAGAGTTTTTGTCTGCCTTAGCATTGCTCTGAGAAGGGTGGTTAGACCTGGAAAAAGATCCAGGGCTATACTATATCACTGACAAATAAAATTGTAATACTACAATGATATAAGTATATAATAATAAGTATTATTATATTTCTCCTCCATGGGAACTGTAATAGTCACCTCCAGGGATTTTGCATTTATCTTATTTTTCCTCATGCATAATAGTTGCAATTTTTTTTATTCTTCTCTAGTACATTCAGGAAGACAGAAAGTGGTCTCTTTCTCCTCACAGAATTCCTAGATGTTCAAGCATCTTATATTGCTTTTCTATAATTTTCATTAGCTTGTATCTGAATATCAAGTGACTGAACAGTCATTTTCCTCTACCTTGTTTAAGCATCAAAGCACTAGAATTTTCATATGGTGAAAGAAGCCATTGAGAAGTATTCAGTCTAAAGCTGCAAGGGGTTCAGTGTGGGATTGTTCATTGGGAAGTTGTAGCAAGAAGTTTTGAGGGGACCCAAGGGGGGACTCTGACACTTGAGATTTTAAGCAGAGTTCTTGCAAGGTTTTGTCTGACCTTCACAAAAAAATCTCTGTCCCTGCAGATATGTTCTGCTGAAAAAGGCTTTCCTGCTTCCAGATGCCCCCCAGCTTTCTTCTGCTGCAGTAAGGCCTGGACAGAGGTCTGAGGAGAACCAGTAAATAGTAGATATTGGCTCGGTTTCTCAAAACAACTATGAAATTCTGGCAGCTCAAATGCAGAAATTGTATGCTCGCCCTCTGCTATGGCTTAATGCTAGAAAAAAATATGTAATAATACTTACTAGGCTCTCAAGATATACTACAAATCTTGAACTGTGAGAAAAAAGAATTTCCCAAGCTGCTGTAGGTAACTCAGTGTGGCTACCCTTCAAATCAAAACCAGATAGCTCTCTAACAGTTAATTTACTGGAACAGGGGAGAAAAATAGTGGTATAGGGTAATAAGAGAATTTTTAAGCTGGTATGAAGTTCATGTCACATTAGAGCGAAGCATTTTAAGACTGTAATGGTGAAGTATTAGTGGCTTATGTATAATCATTTAAAACCAGACATAATTATTTCAGCTGGTTTAGATACAGGGTTTATAGGAGTTGGAGGAAAAAAACCACACATTTACAAATACAGCTTTTTTTTTTTTCCAGTGGAATGACTGATTTTAATTGCAAATCTTTTCAGTTAGCTAATCTGTGAAGCTCCTTTTAAGTCAGTAGAACTATACTGATTTACACATATATGGTTGCGTATCTTTGATCTTCCCCATCTTCTTACACAGATATTTCCCTCTTTTTTGTGCATTTATCTTGACAGATCTGTGTCTGCATCTTTAGAGCAGCATTTCTTTACTTGCCTTTCTTCACAATTCCTTACCTGCAATCTGCTCTTGTGGCTTATGACCACCATGGTTTTCTGACAAAGTTCATTAAGTGGCATCTCCTTTGTACTTGAGCAGAAGTTCTCAGGAAGAGCTGTTTTTCTCAGAGGTGTTGTGACACAGCATTAGAGTTCAGTTATGTTCCTCTTTGTCTTCAATTGCCCTGGGAGTAACTTGATAAAAAAGCACTTTAAAAGTTACCTTAAATCAATACTTTTGTTGTGAGTTGCAACAGCAGCTCACCAATGGACACATACGCTAGTGATGAAGGCCAAATTATTTCCTTTATTAGTAAGTCAGTAATTTCCTCAAAGGCTTTGATCTCCGAGCTGTGTTTAGGCACATGTGTACTGCTCTGTTTGGAAAAAGTAACTTTACTCCTCCAGCCACCTCTTGCTGCAGCACACGTAGATATTTGGGGGATTAAACTCACATTTCCCATAAGAAGTGTTGTCAATATACCTTGTGAGCAACTTTGACATAGTGTAAAATTTTTGTAGCACATCAAAAAATGCTTGGTTTAGTGCTTTTGAAACATAAATATGAGTGATTTTTTCTTGTGTGCAAAATTCAGCATGAGACAGAAAACCAACTGTTCTGTTAAATTTCATTGTTTATAGCAAGCCAAAATGTTGAGAGTTCTTATTGCATGCCAACATAGTCTTTCAACCCCCTGTGGAGTAGAAGATTGCTGAGTATAAAGAACTAAAAATTTTATTCCAAAGTAGATTGAAATGCATCTGTGTAGCGTAGTCAGTCTGCATTAAAAATCAAACAATGTTTCTAGATATGAGTGAGCGAACAGGAGAATACATAAAACAAACAAACAAAAGAAATGTTGTTACCAAGGTTATGCATCTCCATAGAGCAAACACCTTGTGACTTATGCTTGCCATCTAGTCCTGTTGTTGGGCTTGACCTATAATGGTATGAGCTTAGCATAAATGTTGGGGGTGTTTTTGATGTTTTTGCATATCTCAAAGGGCTGTAAGAGCTTGTGTACTGGAATCCCCAACCATAGCTACCAGAGCTTCACTTGTCTTGAATCAACTGGTGCCTGTTTCTTTCAACAGACAATTCAACAGACTATCCCAATAGACAGCTAACTCATACATACATACATACATATATACATATATATATGTATAAAAAATTAGTTAATTATGTTCTCGTTATTCATTGACTTGAGTAGGATGAGAACTAAAATATTTGCTAGGATAGGGCCATGTGACTAAGACAGAAGTACTGGACCAAGGGGATGAATGGGGAAGAGAAAAATTTGTCTAATTCAATCCCTAGACAAGAATAGTTCTTTGTGTTCCAGTTTCCTCAGAAATCAAAAGAGACCCAAATTTTTTGAATAGGCAAGTTATCTCAGAACTTCTGTTGTTTAAAGTTATTTCATCTGCAATAAGAGACTTAGTAAGTCTCATGATGAACTAGTTCAACTCACTGACCAAGCAGAAAACGATCTGTAGGCTTTGAGCACAGTAAATTGTATTTCTTTCTCTAAAACAGCAGAAAGGTAGAAATAGATATCATACTAACATTCTTATACAAGTTCAATTTTTTTTCTTTTTTCCTCATCGCTTCCATCCAGTAGATATTTGATAACTCTGTTTTTTAAAATTTATGTAAGGGTTACAAAGCATGTAAGAATGTAATGCTGTAATAGAATCTCAGATAGAATAAGCCTGTAGGACCTGCTCTTTGCTCAGGTGCAAACCTAAGCAGGATGTTGCACCAATTCTTTTCTATTTCTAATTGATATTATTCTATAGCATGCCGTGATCTAATGCTTAAGTGAATCCAGGAACAACTATGAAGTGTGAAACTGATAAAGTGTGTAATTATTTGAACAATACAAATACTGACACCGTGGTTAATTTTATTCAGGTCCTATTTCCGATTATATATGCATTTTTTCATTTCTTTATTTATTCATTTATTCATTCATTCATTAAACGTAGTAATGTGAATATAAATTATCTCCATACTAACGAGAGTCACGCTGGAATTAGGGAAAGAGTGGATAGAACAGCTAATGCCTGGCTGCTCACATGGAAAGTTCTTAATGAAGACAGAACAAACTTTTCAGGATGTCTTAGCAAAGTTCACAAGGAAAGCTACATGAGAGGGAAGGACAGCCCTCAGGATCACCGTAACATTGTCTCACTATCCAAATAGCAACAAAAAAAGAAACCTGAGCACAGTGCGTGGTGTTTCTAGAACATGCTGTACAAGCTCTGCTTCTCACAATGTGAGACATCTGCCCATCTGAGTAAGCTGAGTCTTTGTAGTTGAAATGGTGAGAAATTGAGAGAGAAAGGTTGTAGCACATATTGTTTCATTTGTTAAACTTCTTAACTGATTCAATTGGACAAAATGCTTGTCTTAGGATTTGTGTCTTTCTTTAGTTTGCAGGAGCATTTATAAAAATTCCTTGAAGATTATTTGCAAATAATATTGCCTTGACAACACCATATAAAGGTAAAGACATATATATGGCTTCTCAGTGGACTCTTTGTATTTAAAATCTTGGTGGTTTTTGGTCTTCTTTCTCCCACAAGATGTGAACAGAACAAGCTTATTTAGCAGTCAATAAGGCCATTTGTTTGACTTCTGTACAGTTTCTTTACAGTAAGTGGAATTTTTTTAATAGACAAAGGCATTTTTACTTTCAGTAACTGTGCTCCTCCCAAATCACATAAAGGAAAGGAAGGAAATGGGAGAATGTAGAACCTCCTGCTGTAGGAGAAGATCAGGTCTGAGACTATTTAAGGAATCTGAAGATTCAAAAGTCCATGGGATCAGATGAGATGCATCCATAGGTCCTGAGGAAATGGGCCAAGGAAGCAGTAACGCTGCTATCCACCATATTCGAGAAGTCATGGGATTGATTGCACTCACATCATTGCCAGGGGACCGAGATAAGGGATTCTCACTTCCGTGAATAAGGTGGGCTTGGCCTCAGATGGAGGAAACAGATAGCGTGTGGAGGGTCTCTTGCCATTTTGTCGGTTTCCCAGGGAAGTGGTGGGGTAACACTGATCCCAGCTGGAGGGAATTTCCACCATTGTTTTCCATTGTCTTGGGCTTGGGGATAAAAAATGTGTGTGCAGGGAGTACAGGGGCCATTTTGTTCTTTGTCTTGGGGAGCCGTGTGGTTCTGGGTTGGGCTGATCAGTCAGTGAGCATTTTTTGTATGTAAATTACCCTCTTTTTTATACCTTTGTTATTAATATTGTTGCTGTTACTATTCATTTGCTTATCTCATTGCTGTTTCCAGTAAATAGTTCTTACCTCAGTCTGGGATCTCCGCCTTTTGTCTCTCTCACCAGAGGGGCTGGGAGGAGGGGAGCGGCTGGGTGGGGCTTTACTTCCAGCTGGATTTAAACCATGACACACGCTCAAGTGCAAAGGGTTGCACCTGGGTCAGGACAATCCCTGGTGTCAATACAGGATAGGCAGAAACTGGATTGACAGGAGCCCTGAGGAGAAGCACTTGAGGATGTTGGTTGACAAGAAGCTCAACATGTGAGCTCACAGCATGGAAGGACAACCATATGCTGGGCTGCATGAAAAACAGCTTGGCCAGCAGGTGGAGAGAGGTGATTATTCCACTTCACTTTCATGAGACTCCCCCTGGAGCACTGCACCTGGCTCCAGCATAGGAAGGACATAGCTCTGTTGGAGTAAGTCCAGAGGAGGACCATAAACATTTTTAGAGAGATGGAACACTTCTGTGAATAGGCTGAAAGAATTGGGATTGTTCATCCTGGAGAAGAGAAAGCTCTGAGGAGGCCTTATAGCAGCCTTTCAGTACCTAAAGGAGCCTACAGGACTGCTGGAGAAGGACTTTTTACAAACACATGTGAAATGATAGGACAAGGGGTAATGGCTTTAAACTGAAAGAGGGTAGAGGGTAGGTTTAGATTAAATATTAGGAAGAAATTATTTTCTGTGCAGATGGTGAGGCACTGGAACAGGTTGCCCAGAGAACTTGTGGATGCCCCACCTCTGGAAGTGTTCAAGGCCAGGCTGGATGGGCCTTTGAGCAAATTGATCTGGTGGAAGGTAGCCCTGTCCAAAGCAGAGGAGGTGGGACCAAGTAATCTTTAAGGTTCCTTCTAAGTCAACTCTTTCTATAATTCTATACATGTGGAGCTATGTCACTAATATGCCAAAGATAAAGGATGCTATGGAACTCCTTACTAGTTACCTCTCATGTACCTCTTTTCCCATAATAACAATTTAGAAGACCAATTAAATAAATTCATCATATATATATTCTACTGAGGATGACTGACATACTGTAAAATATCTGAACTGTGTAATGTTATCAAGTCCAGTAAAGAAACAAAACAATAGCTCCTTTGTCTCCAAACTCTCTCCTGTCTCCAAACTCTCTTCTTTCCCTGCCGGTTGCAGGGAATGATGGAGCAAGAAACACGTAAATCATGCAGATGAAAATCTGGCTTTGAGACTGGTGTTACCAGCAGAATTTGGGGGGTTTTGGTCATTGATCACTGAGCCTGCTGGCAACAAATGGGGTTCACCTGTCTCAAAGGGGGAAAAGGAGCATAGCTCTGGAGTTAGCAGGGCTCTTTGAGAGAGCTTTAAACTAAATTTGAAGGAAGCTGGGGACATAGCCAGGCTTGACAGAGGACTATAGTGACCACCCAAGAGGCAAAAGGAGGCTTAAGAGGGAATACATTGATCAAGCACAAGCAGACAAAGACATAACCACAAGACAAGTGCACCCCTACTGGGATGTTGACATAATCAAGTATTTCTATGAAGTGCCTGTACACCAGCGCCTGGAATATGGGGAACAGGATGAACTAGAGATCTGTGGTCAGTCACAGGGCTTTGACCTTATTACAGTGATTCTAAGCAGATGAACAGAGAGGAACATGTCTGTCTTTCTGTTTCTCCTTTTTCTGTTCTCAAGCATTCACAAAATCCTTGCACAAGTGCCAGCAGAAGAGTAGGAAGCTCATATGGATCAGAATTTTCCATGAAATGGCAAAACCTTCATATCCCAGCAGAGATAGAAAGCAATGTGTGCTTATGAGGTGCTACTGTGCCATTTCATTACCTCTCTTGACTGTTGCCCACACCTTCTCACCCTTTCCAGTACAGTTCTAGGCAAGAGTAAAGTAGTCCTTACTGAACTGTTGTGTTTGTAGGTCCAAAAAAGGCAAGAGAATAAATGCATTTCCTTCTACATATCTCAAATAATGCTCTTGTGGTTTGTACTTCAACTTTTTATTTTGATGCTTATTTTCTTTGAAAGTTCAGGGTTCATGTTTTCTGTAACAATTTTGTCTAGATTTAAGTAGTTAGAATAGGTCATGAAAAATGTCTCTTCAGATAAAAATAATTTTTAGGCCTTCCATATATGTATTAGATGTAAAAATATGCTTAAAAGTAAGCTTCCCACCTATTCAAGAAGAAGATTTGGGGTATCTAAATATTTTAGACACTAAATTATCACATCCATTTTTCTGTCTGGCATCCTCTAAAATTTTTTCCACAATCAATAAGTTGGGTGAAATACATACATATATATATATATATATAAACCAGTATAAGAGGGCTGCTGTTGGGTATCAGAACTGGTTCTAGTGCAAGGTGATATGGACAGTGTAAACTTACAGGACAGGATACAAATAGGCTGGAAACCAAGACAGTTGTCTATTTGTAGCCAGGAAACTAGTGTTAAAATAAACATCTTTAGTTACAATTATGTGAAAAAAGGAAGTATGTTATCATACTGTTTAGACCAGGACTATGTCTACAATTCTTAGTCAAATAAGTTGTTCATTTTTCAGTGGGTAGTTCTAGTAATTTAAATAGGACAGTTAATATGAGTAGTATTTGCAGTACAAAAGTTTCAAAGAATTTGACATAACATGATTAAACAGCTATAGATGGAAAATTTTTCTCTGTGTCCTTAACTTTCACTGTAGTTCCTGGGCTGAGCTTTTTGAGTGAACAAACAGGAGAGAAAAGAGATTTTTTTTGTTGTCGCATACACAATTGAAAATGCATTGACTGAAATAATATTGTGGTAACCTATAAAATCCCTATGCCAGCATTTGACAAAAATTTACTGAAATGTTGTAGCAAATGATGAAAAGATATTAATATGATTTAAGGTTTGAGGAAAATACTAGCTTAAGAAGAAAGATGTGAAAAATATAATCTGGAGAAGACACAGTGACAGGATTAAATTCCTGCATTCAAGGGTACAGTCAAGCTAATAGTAACTGAAATACAAAGTTATAATGAGGGATCATTTCTGGACACTTCCAGATCAAGTTTGAGTGAGTGGAAGAAGGAGAATGTAAAGTTTCCTGCAAAATAACACTCTCCACAAAGGAAGCAGTAATCTTGGGAAATGAATTTGTTGAAGAAAGGTTTTTAGGAAGATCACTGTGTGAACTAGGCCGCCTTATCTCCAAGACACCAGTTCTGTTTCCATGGGGAGATGTCATTACCAAAGGCCTCTTGGATCAGGAAAAGGAACCTGAAGGTTTGAAAATTCAAAAGGAAAAATTCAAAAGTATATTTTTTTTTTCACAGTGGTAGTCTTTAGTCAGAAGAAGAAATGTTGGAAGAAGAATTGATGGATTCTCTGTCATTTGATACACTCAGATGGCGACTGGCTACCTTTCTTTTATTGGCACAAAACTCCTGGGTTTAGTGTAGTGGCAACAGGTTGAAAATGGCCTGAGATTAATTCACCAGATGGAGTGAACTGTATAAAAATTTATCAGATCTGGACGAATAACTCAAACTTTCAGTACTGGCTATTTCAGCTGGAAGAGCTAGTGCTTCATTATTTAACAGAACTACTGTAAAATATAATTCAATTACGTCTATAAGATACATGGACTCTTTCCCATGGAAACTACCCCAGAAACAGAAGAGATAATTAGCAGCAGATGACTGCACAAATTGGTACTTGAGAAACGTCTTCCTTAGTGTTTCCTCATAAGAAAAATGCTGCATAAGCATAATTTGGTTGATGAGCAAATCATACAGAAGAATTCTTGTTCATGTCTTCAACAAGACATAGATATTTATGGAGATTGGAAGCTGCTCAGTGACTTTCATTTCACCTTTTCAACCAATTCTTATGTCCATGCCAAGGGAATGAGACACAATTGGAACCTCATGCTTAAGAAAAAGGGTGTGATTGATACAGCACCTATTCTGATATCTGTATTCTGCTTAGGGAAGATAAATCTTAACTTGGATGGTTTAAAAATTATATATTACATAAAATTATAAAGGACATGCTGGCTTTCATATAGGATTACTGTCTTTCCCTCTTTTAGTGAAGAATATTTTTTCCTCTCATCACTAATCACAGAAGTGTATGACCTCTGACTTGAGATCATACTATCTTTTGGCCCTATTTTTGGGGTAAAAGCTATCTCTGCACTCATTCCTACTAACGTACAGGAAAGTAGATTATCTGGTGATGTGAATGTCTGGAGATCCACCTCCTCTCAGTTCAAGAGCAAAGAAATAAATCCACACATTATTTTCCATCCTCATTCAGTCATTTTTCTTCTTAAAATTCTGTTCCTTCCTTTCTATATGTAGATCAGAGGATAAATTGAGGCCAGTTGTTTGTGGTTTCTGATGCTCATGTATGTCTATAATGACAGAAGTTGGTACTGACATTATTCAAGTAAAAAAAAAACCAACTCTTTTCTGCTTCAAAACTAAGACAGTGATCTTTTATAATCACCACATAGAAAAAAGAAAGGGAAAGGTGACATGTTCTATGTCCTTTTGCCCTTTAAATGTGCCAGCTCCATGGCAAACCATTGTGTCAATATCCAGTTAAGTAAAGTATTATAAGTGTCTTATTTCATAGATGTTGTAAAGTCACCCTTACTGGATGTAGCTTGAGATGGCCTGGCACACACCTGGAATAAAGAGCCAATTTTTATCAAGGCTTCTGAGTGCTTTTAAAGGTGCTTTCTTAAAAATGTATTAGAGGCCTTACTAGTACTAATATTTCACAGCATGAGGCCAGGCCATTGCTGTTCATGGTAATGTCTAATCTTTGTGTGACATTAAATTACAAAGCCAAAAAAGGAAATGTGAACTTTAATGAACACTCTTTTCTAGAGGCTCCAAGAGAAAAATCAGAGTGCAAGGAGAGTGTGAAAGTTAAGGGGAAAAAAAAAAAGAGAAGCTATCTGGCTTTTGCATAGCCTACCTCTGCATTAGACCCCTTTCAAAAGGAAAGCAGTGATCCACATTGCAGCATTAGTGCAGACATCAAAACGGCAGAAACTGAGAAGATGAGGGAGTTGCACATTAAAGGCATCAAAGTAAGTAGCTGTTTCCTCATTTTATTTTAGGAGCATTTAAAAAATGCTTCAAACAACTTATCCAGCCAACTACTGGGACAGATACAATGTATGAGTTCAGGAAGACAGTTTGTGTGTAGGTCTCAGGTACCTATAAATTCTTTCTCTGAACACTCAGGCCTCTCCATCCAAACTGCCGCAGCCTTGGGTGTAGAGGGAGGATTGGACTTCTCATGGAGGGTTCCTGTCAAAGTCGTTTGGCAGGAATATAGGATGGCTTACTGCCTGTACTATATTTTATACTTGTCTCTAGTCCTCCACTCTCCAAGGCACTGCAGCCTGGATGGCAGAGAGGCAGCTGTGAAGCAGCCTTTTGTTGTGTTGCCAATGGCCACTTTGGTATGTCCTTTCTCGGGGGTGTTTGGATAGAAGGTACCATTCCTCTAGGCATCTGTTCTTGAAAAAAACATATGCTACCCATTCCAAATCCATTTTTTGTTTATCCCTGCTGCACTTGCCTGTAAGAAGGAGGCTCAGTCTTCTCTTTTAATAATTTAGGTCAAAGAGCTAGCAGAGAGCTCCACAACTGCAGGAGAAATGTCCTTGAACTTATATGGCTGGATAAAAACAGGTCTTTAAATACAGTAAGACACTCATCTGAAATGTGCTTTCTGACTGCCACTTCATCAAACAACCTTTAAAATTGCTGCCACTGTCTCCCAGCTTCCTGAACGGGGGAGATGGGGGATTGTCTATGTCCTCCTGCCGGTGGCAGCACCAAGGCCAGTAGGACCCTGTGCAGAGGTGCCATGCCTGTCTTCATTTGATGCTGAATGGCATCATTTCCTTCTCCCCCAAACTGTGCTCTCATGATTTTTAATCCCCAGGTTAAATCACCTCTGGGTAACCCAGGTTAAGATGCAAAAGAAGCAGAATGCTGACCTAGTTTGTTCAAAGCCATGGAGACACGCACAGGGTAGAAGCTGTGAATAGATTCCAGGCCTTCGTACTTGTATTCCCATGCCTGCTGCACCAGAGTTTGTTGCTTAGGTTCCATAAACAAAAGAATTTCTTTTGGAAGATTCCCCACTCCACTCTTCTTTCTGCTCCTCTTCTCTCTTTCCCTATATTCTCCAGATGTTGGAAAAACAAAACTCCTGTACAAAAAAAACCTGTACAAACTGACCGTGCATGTATGAAATGGAGAAGAGCATGGTCCTACATGAGGGGGATGCTGTCTGATGTGCTGGCAGTGTGGACATCTTTTTCTGCCTTCTGCCAAAGTTCAAACAGATTACCTTGGCCAACACAAAGGGTCTTCCATGACCCAATTTCCCCTCCTAAGGAATATGACAGGATTTTTTTGATGTTTAATTCAGTGACATTTGTGTGACAGCTTGTTATTAGTGGAAGTTAAGGTATGAAAAGAAATGAATCAGTTCTTATGCAGCTGTCTTGCTGGCACAATATTAAAGTAGCTGATTATGGGTACTTAAATGAAGGAAATGAGAATTATGATCAGTTAGCACAGAAGCAAATATGTGATCCACAGCCTGATGAGAATGTAACTCAACAATTCTCTGCTGCGGAAAGAATACTGAGCCATGGCATGGACTTCTAATGTGATATGAAGATGCTTGTGAGGTTCTGCAAAGCATGTCCTGCCCTGCAGAAAGAACTTGAGCTGCAAGTACAAGTGCTGGGCTCACCAGAGGGTGCTGAGAGACAGAATGAAACTGCTCATGTTTGAATAAGAATAATTGCTCTTGCCTTCATTCCTTGGTATGCTCCTCACAAACTGATCCCAATCAGTGATTTTGGAGGTAGTGAAACGGTCTATTCCACATTTTGTTTTAAAGAATTTGATCTAAAACCTACTTTCCTTTTGTGGTTTCTATCCCCTTGATTGCTTTCTCTGTGTCTAAGAGACTAAAAGAGAAATCTCTAGCAGAGAAGTAAGTTAGTGTCTTAGTCTTTTTTCTGGATACACCTGGAGAGTGGTCCAGAGCAACATTTGTCACTCTATAAACACTGCGCTTCGCAGTGTTGCTTCCAGGAGTCTTAACATGACTTTCTCCAGTATGGCCAAGACGTAACCAAAGTGTGGCTAGAAGTCTGTGAGTTGGAAGACAGCATTCCACAGACGCAGCTTGCAGACTGGGAGTTTTACATCCCTCCCCTAGGTGGATGCCTGGGAATAATTAGAAAAGCACTTTGTTTTTCCTTAAACTGCTAGTGAACCATGAGCATCTTTAAATAGCATAAGAAGTTGTCTTTGAGGATGAAAGGAGGAGATAAAAAGTCATCGACTGGGGTTTTTTCACATCACTTCTATCAAGTAGGTACGGGCAGTTATGGCTTGCAGATTGGGTCTGCTAACCTAATACAAAGAGCATGAAAGCACTGCATTAGCATTTTTCTTCTTGTTGGTAGACCCTCCTGCCCCTGTGTCTGTTATTTTCTTTCCTACTTTCCTTCATCCCTTTTGTTGCACAAGGCTGTTTCATTGCCCTCCTGTGAAAAGCACATTTTATAGTAGTGGCTTTTGCAGATATGTTGTGCATTGTAATGTTGGCTCTTTGGGAATGGTTTTGTTGTTATGTGCATTTTAATGTTGGCTCTGTGGGAGTGGTTTTGTTGTTATGAGGGAAGGGGACTGGGTGTTGACTTTCACTGGGGCTAAGAGCTATTTTTAACATGAACATTGTGTGGAGATAGGAAGATTGTCGTAATTGGGTAACATCTAATCAATGAGGGAATCAAAACCTCTTGAATGTATCAAAAAGTAACAACTGCCCTCGATTAAGACAACTGCACATGCTCTAAAAAGGCGGGACAAGGGAGGATTTATGTTAACTAGTTCAAAAAGATTTTAATATGAAAAATGGTTTATAAATATGTAATTAGCTGATGCAATACCCAGGGATATAAAAGGGGAGTTGCTACTGTTAACTGTGTGCCTCTGGCTGTAGATATGCACCCAGCACTGTTACCTTTTGCTTTGTTGGCTTTGTCTCTTTTTAAATTTTTCAAATTTTAATTAAAGAGTGAGTTCCATTTCTCACACTCCCTTCCTCATGCTTCTCTAAACATTAAGCAGTGTTGCAGAGCAGGGGCTACTTTAATACATTCCATGCTATATATTTGCTTGTAACTAGTTTAATCCCAGAAAACTTTGTTGTAACACCTTCCATTCTACTTGTGTGGAATGCCAAAGACTTCTATCAATAAGGCTTGTATGATACCCAGGGGAAGGCTTGCCACCTTCCTTTCCCTTTGTCTCCCAGGCCCCGCAGACACATGGAAGGCACTATCCTGGGGGAAGGGTCAGATGCCATCTTCCCTTTGTCTTCCTACTGTGGTCGCCTGTGGTACGCACCATCTTGGAAAGGGGTATTTGTGCCATTTTGGGTGTCTCTTTGTTCTGAGGGAGTTCGTGAGATTTAGCAATTTTGTATCTAGTGATTATTTACTGTTTTTTTTTTTTCATGTTGCTATTTCATTTATCAAAAATCTTACTTTTTCACTCATATCTACTTGTATTTAATTTCTCTTTATTGGTGGAAAGGGATTGGTTAAAACTATGGGGAGGTAACTCATTTTAGAGTGTCCACCTTTTTTAATTGTCTTAAAGCCAGACGGTGAGAAAGGACCTTTCTTACATTCCGTAATTCTTTTTTTTTTCAAGTATACATACCAACAGGAATATATACTTGAAAACTCTGAAAGCAAGGCAGTGAGGCACTGGTAAATCAGAGGCCTGATAGCTTTCTTATTGAGTGTGATAATCTCTGCTTTTCTGCTGGAAGTTACAACCCTAATTCCGGGGAGATGCAGAATAGCAGAGGCTTTGATATTGTGGTCTCAGAGATGTGCGTTAGGTGACATGCGCAGCTCAGAATCCCTTCCATTTAATCGGTATGTATAACTGTAAAAGATGGAGATGGATTAAATTCCCGTTCCAGAAAAAGTAACTATTTAGAGGAAACTTCTGAGGGTCAGTATTTCCTGGGCCTTGTTCCAGCTAAATCCATCTTTCTCAGTGTTCTTTAATTTAAGCTCTACAAGGACAGCTTAGTACTAAAAAAATAACTGTATTTTGACTTGCTTAAAGGTGTTCTGTGGGCAAAATACACTTGAAAATAACTCAGAGTCATCCTTATCTATTGAATATCTTGATTTGTTTATATCAGTTGGATTTTCCCTTAAGTTTGAGAACTTTTTGGGTGAGTAATAAGTACCTACTGGAAGATAAATGCATACAGAGATGCATCCTAATTCTGTCCAATTTGTTAAGGCTGCTGAGTACAGAGGGGTACTAGAAACAAATAAAGCTTCCTGAACTTGATCAAATGCTGCACCTTGGCACAGGGGTAGGTAGAAATCTGCCCCCCTCACTGCAACTGTTCAGGTTTGAGGTTGATTCTGTACTTCCTAAGAACCTGGTGAGATAGCAGAAAGATTTTGTTCAGGTTCAGATGGGCAAACTGGGCTAATTCCAACTCTAATAGTATATTTTCTTCAGAAAGCTGTGCTTCCTTTAGAAAGCTGAATGAGTTGATTCCGCATTCACAGGAGATTTTTGGCCTTCTGTTCCTAAAGTCTAGGCAGAAATGCTGATAAAATAGAGATTCCAAATCTAACTATCAAACAGAAAACATGACCATAGCTTGACAAATCTACTAGTTTTCATTGCCTCTCTAAAAATTTGCATGTGAAGTTGATACATGTGCATAAACCTTGCCAGGAAAAAGAGCTTGAAAAAAAGCTGTCTTATAACTGTTACTGAAGAAAGATATTTTTTTTCATTTGTCTTGTAAGTAAACCTCATGTACTACTATCTACATTTTTATGCCAGAATGTCTTTGGGTTGTGATCACCATTTTGGACAGCTCAAATTTGCAAGCACCATTTTGCTGAAATGCCTGAATATCCATGGTCATATTCCATCACAGCATCTGCACTTTCTACACTGGGTTCATTTTGGGTTAGTGGATTTGCAGAAAATCAAGAGAATGGACAGAAAACAGTAATTTCCAGGGTCATTTACCAGTTGTTCAAAAGGAAATGAACAAAAATAAGGAAGGGAGTAACTGCATTGCAGTTGATACATTTTTAGAAGTACAGTGTGTGAGAGGTGGGACAGATGAGGACTGTAGAACCACTGAGGTGGCAAAGAAATCTCTGTCTGGGGGAAGGGCAGGTTGCCCTTGTGAAGCAGTGAACTGCCGTACATCCCCCAGTCCTAGAGCCCGAATCCCAGCCCTGTAGGGTCTGCCAAACATGAAACACTGGAGGCAGTGCTCCACTGTCCCCTAACCCAGCTTCTGAGTGGCCAAATGACTGGAAGTCCCACCTGGGGGAAGGGCCTAGAAAGGCCAAGGGATTGAACACAAGGACATCACATTCCTCTAGAGCCTACCTTCCTCTTGGGGTTTGTATCCGAACACCACCAGAACCCAGGAGTTGGTAGATACATGTGTGCTTTTCTATATCTTTTCTGTCTTTGTCTCTTCCTCCTTCTTCTTGGAATACTTTGAGTAACTTAATATAAAATGGGTTTAAAGTTTGCTAAGTTGAATGGGCCAAGTTAATGCTGTGAGAAGTGTTTTATGTTGATTGGATGTTGTACTAAACCTTTTGCCAAACTTCTCTGATTTTTCTAGTTTCCCAGTCAACTTTTGTGTTGTTTTGACCTCTTGAGAATATCTTGTCAGTATTTCTCGTCTGCATCCAACTCAGTACATGAACCATTGTAAGCCCTTTTAAACGTCTCGTCAAACACGTTGATTGGGGACTGAAACACGACTGGTTTTGCAAAAAGGGAATCTGGATCTCCCTCAGACCACTCTGAAAATTAGTTGCTCCTTTAGTGGCAGAGTTAGTGTTATGTATACTTTTGTATAGTGAAAACATGGTGACTAGGTTTGTTGAAAATAAGCTGAGTATTTAAGTACAGTACACATGCATAACTTTATCTCCTAACCCATACCCCTCCTGTCAGATTATAACTAGACGTAAGCTATGTAGAATAGGGATTGTCATTTTGGATAGTTCCTAACTGTGGATAGGTGTCTATTCTTGGTTTAATAACACTAGTCCCTGAATACTATTTTAAAAAATCAATTCAGGTCTGTTATTTCTTGGCCCATTGTAATGAATTTGAGTGAGGCTTATTCCCTTCCCCCTCTGAAGCACTCACAGACACTCTGATTTTTCTTCTTTCATCTTCATATTCTTTTTTTTGGTTTTGTGTAGGTGCCACTTCATTAGGCCTTTGAGTTTCCTCCTCTGTATTTCTTCACTTCTTATACATCTTCCTTAAAAATTTGTTTTCCCAAAGTAGATGCTATTTTAGCTGAAATAGACTGGAAATATCTCAGTTGTAAAACTGTGGTTTATAATCCCAGTCTCTGGAAGGAAACTTGGTGAAAATCTAAGAGTGTTAATTCGTGTTGTGCTTCCGTTCCACTGTAAACCCTGCCTGGTTTTTTTTGGCAAAACTACTCCCTAGCCTCATCCTGTATTTATATAGCTGGAGATTCACAGTAACCACAATTTATGATAATACCGAGAAAGTGAAGAGCTTAAATATTACATAATTTCAATTAAAAAGACTAATGAACTGTTACAAACTTTATTCTAAACAAGGATATCCGCTCTGTAGATACATTTTGCACTGAAAATGTGTCATCTGTCAGTGGTAGAGTAGAATTTAGTAGGAAATAAAATTTTAACAATTCTTTGTGAG
Organism: Daphoenositta chrysoptera; assembly: GCA_013397915.1. Lineage (NCBI taxonomy): Eukaryota > Metazoa > Chordata > Aves > Passeriformes > Daphoenositta > Daphoenositta chrysoptera. The sequence continues at coordinate 34,572 of VZRO01004060.1, read as the reverse complement.
CAGTAAGCAGTACAGTGTACAAGCAGGGAAGGTGGGAGAAAAAGTGGGTTCAGTAGATCTTTCAACCACTCTCAGATCATTATAAGTAAAAATTTAAGGTTTCTTTTATTAATCTTCCAGCGTGACCTAAAATTCATATCCCCATTCTGAAGAACTGAGTAATGATTAAGCTATAATGTCCGTGGGTTACTTAGAATAAAAGCCTGGTCCAGATGGTCTTTCAAGGTACTAAGCTCAAAACTAACCCGTAATTTTTTAGTCTGGGCTGTTCTATTGTTCTGTGTTTTTTATGCAAATAGAGAAAAAAAAAAGAAGAAAATAATTCTTTAAATTATGTTGCTCAGAAAGAAAAGGAAGAGGGAAGATCAAGATACTTATTGTGCTCTTAAGCCATATATAACCTCGTTTGCTTGTTTGTTTGTACCACAAAGTTTTCTGGTCATATCAAGTTATGCACAATAGGGGAAAACAGAAAATGGCCAACTGGATGTGCTGAGCAAAGGTACTGGTGTACTGATAAATGCGGAGGGGTTTACCACTTCACCCAGCTGCAGTAACTAGTGGCATATAGGTCAAGCATTAATAGGACCCAGAAACTTAGCTCATCCATTATGCAAGTAATACATATGAAGGCATCCAGCACTAAAGAAATAAAAAAAAACCTTGCATACCTCTGAAAAATGTCTCAGACTGCACATTCACTGGATGTCTCAAGACAAAACCACTTACTGCTGGGATCCCAAATGTTCTGGTTTGTCTGCCAGCACTGAAAGACTGTCCGTAGCATAATAATATACTAACTCAGATCTTTTGCTTTGAATGTTCACAACACAGTTTGTTTTTTGGGAGGAGGAAGAAAACAAGAGAGGAGGGAAAGAAGATGTATGCTTCTGGAAACACACTGGACTGGAACTGTAATGGCTGAGTGTATTTCTGTGGCAGCTTCTGAAACAACACCACAGACATTGTCTCCATTGCAACTTAGCACAAAATACAAACTAAACAAAAATCTTTTTTCCCACACAGTGTTACCAACAAAGTTAAGACAGTGAATCCCAGTATGACCTCTCTACCTTTGTGGGCTGTGACACGATGTATTTATAGGGAAAGGAAAAGCCAAAGAGGTATTTCAAGGTTGATTTTTTCAGTTGTGTGACATTTCAGCAGTAAGTGTGATCTGCTTCAATGAAGAGGAAATAAGAGGACATACTTCCTCTCTGTTTGGAGATCCATTATAGTGTAGCTTACTTGGTTTATATTTTCTGTTTGTTTTGATTATTTTTCTTTCTCTCTTTATTTCTCCTAGTGTAAGAGCCAGCTGAGATATAAGTATTATTCTAGGAGATTTCTGATGTCTTATTATGGTGTAACGGAGCTAGTTCTGTGGTAGGAGACATAGGGAGATTTTTCCTTCAAGATTTTGACTGAAGCCTGCCGGTATATTTTTATGGCTTGCTGGTAAATTGTCTCTGGGAGCAGAGTTGATAAAAGGCTTTCACCAAAGAGTTGCAGGCAGGGTGTCCAGCCGATGGATTGCTTTGACCCTTAGTGACAGTGGTGAGAGTGCTGGCCATTTGTCATGCCTAATGTCTCTCTTCAGAACCTTGCAAAATCCATCTAGTCATGTAAATTGCTACCAAACCCTCCAGCTTGCCAAGCAGTCAAGGAAATAAGGTGAATGAGAAACAGAGCAGGCTCAGTTTATTGCCTAAACCTGAAATTTCCCAAGTTTAGCTGTTCTTGAGTAATGGCATAAAAATTTCCAGATCAGATCTTTACACTTATATTTCTAGTGCTCATATTTCAGAAATAGCTCGTGAGACTGCTCACAGACACAATTAGTATGGCTTTTGTTTGCTAGAAAACATGCACGAGGATTCTGAGGCCCGAATGAGAATTAGAAGAGGTTAAGATATTGGAAAGAATTAGGAATTCAATTCAGAATAACAAGAAAAGTAATTGCAACAGACACAAGATTTTTTATTTTAATCAAGCTACTCTTTGAGTAAATTTTCGTTTTTATTAATTTGTATATTATGTCTCTCATATCAGAACCTTTATATTCCACAAAACCTTTTTAGACAATAAGGGATGAAAGTATGCAGTAGACACAAACTGAAGCAGACGAATTCTGAACAAAGTCTCGTGTTCCCATAACCTTACTGACTATTGTTTGTTTCCAATAAGACCAACGATCAGAAGACCAATCTCCAAAATGTAATGCTAACTTAAACTAATTGATGATATTTAATGTGAACACAAGGATTTTTGCTCCTATGAAGATAATTGCGTAGTTGTAATAATACATGTAATTTTACTTACATATCAGAATCTGGACATTTCTATTCCTTTCTTGACTTCTGTTGTCTCCGTAGCTCTTCTACTTCCTGCCCTGAGAAAAGGATAAGTCCCACTGTAGAACTGCTAGTAAAACATTGATTCATTGTATGCATATCAGCAATGATTCTTGGATGCTCACAGTAAGGAACAAGACATCTAAACTGCACTTCTGCTGTTACAACACATAAGTGTATTTTCAAGAAAAGTCTGTAGTCATCCAAAGTTAGCGAAGTCCTCCTTTTTGTAGGAGACTGCTTGAAAATGGGTGTTTTTTCCTACCCTTTAGATTGTTGAGGGCTCTGCCAGCACTAAATACACTGTCTCTAACAGTGTACATAGTACATACACTAAATTCACTGGTCTCTGTCATTTGGTTTGAATTGGTTGTTCTGCAGGTTCTCAGGTAGTAGTAGTAGTAGCAGCTCAGCTGGTATTGCTGGTGACTGATTATCTGATAACCCTGGAAGCTGAATTGGTGTCTGATGTGAAACACCCATTTTGTGCAGATACATCTGTATGAAGAACAAAACAGTTGATCCCCATGATGAACTAAAGAAAGAAAACCAGAGCGGAAGGACAGGCTGGGATGCTTGGGAGAGGATGTCAGCCAGCACACTGAAGCCTCTCACTAACACCAGCCACCGTGGCATTCGGTCCATGAAGGTGAGATGGATGAGGAGCTGCACAGCCCACGCCAGAGCTTGTGGCTACATCTCACCGTCAGCAGAAGCAGGATTGGCCTGTGGCTTGAACAGTTACAGATTTGACGGAAGGAGGCAAAGACTGCTTGTCATTTGCATATAAGAAAGCTGAAAGAGATATTTACAGGTATTGCCAGCCTGGAGAATTTCAATAATAAAATTGTACTCAAATCAGTGGGGGGTTTTTTTTCTGTTATTGTTGTTTATTTGATTGCCATTTCCCTACTTCAATTCGCAGAGCATTTAGGGCAGGTTTGCAAATTTCCTTTGCCATTACAAAGGCTAGATGGGGTTTTTTCGTTGAATGAACCCTAATGTAAAGATTTTTATGCAGTCACTGAACTCCAGGAACTGTAGCTTTAAGAAAGATTTATAGCACACTGTCTATAAAAACTTAAATGGGAGAGTAAGCAAATCTTTTGTCTTTGTGTTTTCTCTCTTTTCATGGCAGGTAGTCCAAACTGAAAGGCAAATCCTTACAGCTGTGGAATTAGTAATATACAGACAACACTATAATCCTGTCAACAGTTTTATCTTTTGCACAATTTCCTGGATCAGACAGCAAGTACTGTTTTAAATTTTCCCCACAACATCTTTTATTATCAGGTGGAACACAGAAAGTGATGCAGACGAATAAGCGAGGGAACTTTGCCTTTCATAAATCTGTTTCATTCGATATCTACATAGCATAGTGTAAACAATAGAAACATAGAAATTATGTGCTTTTAAAGAAAATCTTTTTCTTCCATCTTTAATTTCTGTGACTGATTGTGGGTTGAGGTAGAACATTCATGTTACAAATAAAATCAGAGTTGAATTTACAGTATTTGGTCTAGATCTCAATTTTATCGCACCTAGGAACTAAAGAAAGGACACACAGGGAAAAAGAATATTCTTGTTGCTTTTTTTCTAGCATCTTTTCCAAGATTATGCAGTAAGCGTGTTGGGCTATGCAATAAAGTAACTGATCTCCATATTTTGCTGTTTTGTTCCAATTCAGTAGGTAACCAGTGTCACAGACACTTATACTATAAGAGAATCCTTAAACAGAAAGACTGCTTCAAGCAACAGTTAGTTGTGACCAAGCTCCTATTGCTTTCTGTTACAGACAATATCACAGACTTTCCTTTCTATAAAAAAAGCAAGAGCTGGGTTTTGGAGAAGGCAACCAGGAAACACCTACTATAAACTTCTCTATGTATGGATATATTCTCTGTGCTATCAGTAGTTGAGTAAATTTGGACAAAGTTTTAAAAATAAGGAACAGCTGCCTTCAGGGAACACACTGTACTCTTACACATATGGTAGCAGCATGCCCTTAAAGTGCAAGAAAACACAAGGAGCATGTTTACAGATTGGGACAGTGAAGTTAGCAGTATGCAAAACTTTCATGCTGTGCTGCAACCTATTGCACTTTAGTCAGTGTTAACAAATGTGTTTTTCTTGAGCTCAGCCCCCTCCTGTCAAAGGTTGACTGAGAGGGATGGAGAGTTTGTGCTAGTTATGTCAGTGCAACCCTTTCAGAACACTGCGTCAGGAAATGCAGCATTTCAGTTTGGATAAGAGGCAGACTATGAATAACCTACCAAGAGTACAAAGCAAGTGGGGAGCAGATTGGAGGCAGAGGGGGAAAATATATAATTGGCGGGACCGATTGTACTGCCATAAACAGCTCATAATTATTTGGGGGGTACAGGTATTTGATATATTATCAACAATGGACATTTCTTTAGCAGCCTTGGTCCAGAGATGAAGAAAACACTGACATCTCTTCAAAATGAGCAGGATGATGTAATTCTGGCCTGTAAGGATGACATACATTGTTATGATGATTCTGTAGTTACAGAAGATACAAAATGCCTGTTCCAAGAAGACACAAAATGCCTGTCCAAGATGGGTATTTGGGAATGATGTGTAACTTATGCCTCAGATTTTCATGCAAGTTGTAGCCTCTCGAGGAACTACTTTAATACTTTCATAAATCTTAAATTAATTGGTAAATTCTGGAAGACTGGAAAAAAGCTACTGCTGTGATTATGCTAAAAAAAGGCAGAAAAATAATACAATGAATTAAAGCTTGTGAACAATTCAGGCAAAATTTGAAAAGCAGATATGGGAGTAATTTGATGACGAATTAAGGGGTCACACTGTAGCTGAAACCAGCAACATAATTTTGTGGAACACCAGTGTTCTCAAAGAAACCTCACTTCATTCTTACAACTCTTTGGTTAATAAAGGTATCTACAGGCAGACTTTAATAAACATTTGAATGATAAATTCAGAGCACAGTGCTGACTCTGAATACTTCTAGAAGTGTTGATGGAGCTTGTGCACCTAAGAAGATGTACTTGCTACCCGAGTTTCTTCTCTCTTTTGCATATTCTTTGATGTCTACTGAAATGTGAGGTCATATTAAGTATTTTTTCTCTCAATCAAACATTTTAAGCAAACTGTCTTTTTATACACTAGGGAGCCTTTTTCCCCAAAGCTATAGAGTTAATAGCGTTGGAGCCTTTTACCCCAGAAAGCGTTAAAAATGGTTGAATGTTCCAAAATTACTACAGGTTGTACACACACAGGCAGATGAAAAACAGAATGATACAGAAGCCTTGTTCCTAAAGCCATGTTAGAAGATTAATACTAAATAAACACACTGACAAACTAAAAAACAGGACAAATGAAAATACCCATGCCTGAATGAGGTGCAGGATGGCAAATGGAATAGTTACAGTGGTAGCTAGCTATAATCTTTATAAGCCAGTGATAGCTTTTGTCCTCTGTAGATACCATTTTCGGATCTATTTCTATGCCTTACATGGTGGACTATCTCTGGTACAATTAATAGGTGCAACTGAAGATCCAAGAGGCACATTCATGCATCCATGCGTGTGATCTGCTATTCAAGTTGAGTCCAGGGCTTGACTGATGAGATTTTAGTTACCAATCAGGTGAAGGTTGCAAATTCACATGAAGTTTGTCATGGTTTAATATTTGAAAGTGCTGATGTCGTGATTGCTTGTGCACACTGACTATAAGAATAGGAGGGATTTTTGGTTCTTTCACCTTCAGCTTTAAGTCTGACTACTGTGTAACAGAGGAACACCTTTACACCACTGTATTTCTTCCTGAAGTTTACACCATCAGATTCACCCAGAAAAGAAAAGGCACTGCTTTAGTAATATGGTTTGGTACTGAAAAAGAATTAAAAATTGCAAAAAAAGAGAAAGCTTTTAAGAAGAACAATGTCATTGACACTACTTCAAGCTCCTGTGAAACAAACAAAGGTTTTGATACATATACAATATGTGTGTATCTTTATTCTTTGTCAATCTTTTTTTCAGGTCTATGCCATCATTCTACATTATGCTGTCAAATAAGAGCATCTGTGATATGCTCTGTGCATGTGACAAAAGCTCAGTGTAGGTTTGTGTACAGTAACGAGAGGATCACATCTGACTCTGAAGGCTCCTGTTTCCTGTTTTGAATTATCTCAGTCTTTTCTATAAATTGAAAGAAATGCAGGGTTCTAATTTACATAGGAATATCAGTTCAAACTTACTCTGGTATCCAGAAATAGCTAGGATTCAAGGTTTATGCTGTCTTTACCTGCTAAACTGTCCATGCTGCCTGACACAGAGTACAGCACAGAACAGGGTTTATTCCTGCTGTTTAGGGAACTTTCTTCTATTAATCAAATGTAGTTAGGAAAAAACCAAGTTCATGCCAATTTTTTGTTATTTCAGCTTCAAAGCAGATGAATCAGAGAGAAACAGGTAGCATTTGGTCCACTGTTTCCTGGAATTACCCATAATCTGTGTATTCATATGGCTCCTAGGTATATTTTATTAGCAGATAATACTGCTCTGCAGAACCCAAATGTAGCCAGCCTGTGAAATGCTGCTGCTAATCAGGGGTTAATGTATTAGTGTTGGCAGGGTCCCAGTGGATTTCTTCATGTGAGTCACTAGTGACAGTCATCCCTGCACCAAACAGACATGCTGGAATGCATTATGCAGGTGCCAGCCACTGGAAAGATGCTTTGCATATAATGAACCCAGTTTTCCAGGCCAGAAGCTGAAAGAAAGGTATTTATTATTCAAAAGAAGACATACTTTAGTGATATGTTAACTCTTTTTACTGTGCTGTGCAAAAAAGGAAGAGAAGTACTTAATACAATGTTAGACAAAATTTCCCTTCTTAAATTCTCTTCCTCTCTCCATAACCTTTTTTTTAGTGTTTTCTGAGCGAATAGATATTGCCAGTGTCTGCTTGGCTTGTGCTGTCACAGTAGATTAGTGATGTCAATGAACTAGACTGGTTGGTTTTTTTTCCTTCTACTGAAATATATGCTGAATACAAGGATGCAGGAATCGTCTCCTGGGGGAATGGGTGGGAGGTGGGGGAGCTGAATTTTGCTTGATGATTTTGTGAGTTGCCCTGCACCAGGTTCAACTCCACACTGAGTAAAATTACATGTAGCCTCTCCAAATTTTGAGCACTAAAGACGGAATTTGAATAGTGGGGAGTCAGCTGAGGTTCAGAGGCGAGTCTGCTCTTAAAGATGGGGAATTGATGGAAAGGAAAACTTTGCCAATAAGGGACAGTTCTCAGGAAAGTTTCAGCTACACAGACAGTGTCTCGGTTTTTATTCTGGCCAATATCTGCAGCTTCTGTGCAGCTTCTGCATGACTAGCAAAACATCTCCCAGTTTTTAACAGCCTGTACCTAAAAGGAAACCTTAGGGCTAAACTTCCTCAGACCTTCCCTTCAACTTCTTCTCCTCCCTTTCCCAAACTGAGAGTCAGGCTTTCAGGGTTTTGATGTTTTGTCCTAACCACACTTTCACTTTGAATCATCCTTATCCTTGGGTTTTAGTCTCTTGGTTTTGGACAACTGTTCTCTTCACCACTGTTAATCTGCAAGTGAAATGCTTTCCTTACTTCTTACTTTTTCAAATTTCTTTCCTAATTCTCCAAAGACAGTAATGAGAAAGATTGGGATTTCCTATTCTGTCGCATGCATCACTTTTCACTGGGTCTCAATGAGGAATATATCTGTCTTCTTGGCTCTTGTCAGAAGACAAAACATTCTTCGTACTCGGAAACATTGGTCCACATTTTCTCTGTGATAGACTGTTATGTTAAGTAGCATGTATCTAAAGAAATAAGGATGATATGGTATCTTAACTAGGAAATTAGATTAAAACTTTTCGTAGTACTTTGATTTATTGTCAAAGTCAAATTTTTTCCAAGGGAAAAATGCTGCCCTTGCCATAAGGATCAGTCTGCTAAATTCATTCCAAGCATGTCAAGTGTGAACAGAGTGTTTCTGATGCTTAAACACAGTGTAACCAAGCTGAGCGCTTCCAGGAAAAAAAAATCTCTGACTGCTTCAGTCAAAAAGACAGATCTGCTTCTTTAGTGTTTCCAATATTCTCAAATGCATTCTCTTAATGATGCATACTCTTATGAGAATTATGAGATGCAGCCCAGAGTTGATGAAATGCATCCCAGAGTCCTGAGGGAGTTGGCTGATGTAGTTGCCAAGCCACTCTCCATGATATTTGAAAAGTCATGGCAGTCAGGTGAAATCCCAGGTGACTGGAAAAAAGGAAACATTGTACCCATCTTTAAAAAGGGTAGCTAAGATGACCCTGGGAACTACTGACCTGTCAGCCTCAACCTCGGTGCCTGGAAACATGATGGAAGAGATCCTCCTAGAAGCCATGCTAAGGCACACGGAAAACAATGAGGCGATTCAGGACAGACAGCACTTCACCATGGGCAAGACCTGCCTGACCAAACTAGTGGCCTTCTGTGATGGAGTGACTAGATCAGTAGACAAGGGAAGAATGTGATTGTTTTACAGTGAGGAAAAGGCCAAGGCAGCTTGAATCCCTCCCTCCTTCCCTCCCTCACAGCAGTGGAGGGAAAAAAAAGAACAAAAACAAAACTATGAGAGATAAAAAGTTGGAGTCACAATTTTACTGAAAAATAAAAATAAATTAGCAATTAACACAGCAATCAAGAGAAAAATATAATAAAGAGGGAGTGGTTTGACCAACAAAAGCAAGTTATCATGTTGTCCCTTTGGAACAAAAGACAAGATGGCTGCCACCCCGGCACAGCCCGTGTGTCCCCCCGGGACAAAATTGGGATGGCAGGGGCTTACGGGATGATTCTGATGGCAGATGTGGGGTGCTGGCGCTGCCTGGAGCAGCTGCTTACCTGAGGTGGTGGTTTTCCTGCTCCCTCTCTGTGGCAGCAGTGGTAACTGTGGTGATGGGTGTGTCTCTACCTGCAGAATTCGGTGCCACCCTGGTGGACTGGTTTTCGGCTCAGCTGGTTAGTATTGGCACTGTTGCTCCAGGTCCTTACTACACTGTGATGTGGGGAAATGGTCCGATTGGGAACTGTAAAACTGCACCCCCAGCCCCACTGGTCTTGGCTGCCTCTCAGAGCTTCAGCACCACACCCCAGCAGCAGCCCCGCTGCCTCTTCTCAGCCCCTTGTCCTGCAAAAACATCTTAGAGGGATGGGAAACAATGACTAGACATGGGGTGTCATGTCCACAGATCCCTTCGCTGAAGTGAGCCAGACAAAATGGCCCCACTTCCATTTCTGGACATGGCATTTCCCCTGCTGAAACCACTCCCATGGCTATGATGTAAAATGGAATTGTATAGACATCACTGAAAACTCCAGCCCCTTTTCTCTGTACGCAGGACAAAAAGTTACAGGTATCATTTATCTGAATTTCTGTACAGCCTTTGACACAGTCCCCCACAACGTCCTTCTCTCTGAATTTGAGAAAGATGGATTTGATGAGTAGACTGTTAGATGGATAAGAAATTTTTTGGATGGACACATCCAGAGGGTAGTAGTCAGAGTCTTGATGGACATCAGTGACAAGAGGTGTCCCTCTGGGGCCCTGTGTTGGTTTTGCATGGCCTGGTTTTGGTAGCAGGGGTACCACGGAGGTGGCTTCTGTGAGAAGCTTCTAGAAGCTTCCACCATGTCCAGCAGAGCCAATCCCTGATGGCTCTGAAGATGGACATGCTGCTGGCCAAAGCTCGGCCAATTAGAGATGATGGTAATGCCTCTGTAATAACATATTTAAGAAGGAAATCTCAGCAAAGTGGGGGCACAGTTTTTTTCTAGTCAGAGAAGAGGAGGAGGTGAGAACACATGAGAGAAACACAGACTCAGAAAGATCCAGCTCAGCTTCCCCCGCCCTGGGTGGGGGGTTGGGGGGGTAGTTACTACAGTCCAGGAGGCAGAGGAGTCTCCAAGAGCCCAAAAACTCCTGAGATTCAGCACAGAGGCACGTGAGTAAGTCAATAAAGGTGGTATTCTGTTAGCACCTGGGTTGGGTGTTAAGAGATCTATTACAGTTTGTTTGGGGCTTGAGGGAGCCCAGGAGGGTCTCAACTCCAGTTGAAACTCGCTTTGTTTGCTATCAGCTCGTGAGAGCTTCTTGGGAACTCGTGAGAGTTCCAGGGTAATTGTTAATTCATTTGATTTTCCCTCTCTTAGTCTGTTGCTATCTCCTGAGAGGTTAGGACTGCTGCCTACGCCCTTCTGGCGAGCCAGGCAGGAAAGCCTTTGGATCCCAGAGTGGGGCAGGGGGAGGGAATCTAAGCTGGATCTTTCTGAGTCCCAGAGGATTTTCAGAAGCCTTGTTGTGCCTTCTGGAGGTGCCAAAGAACTGATGCCTTGAGTGGCTACCTAGAAACAGAGACTAGACAGGAATAAGGGAATAAAGGTAGGTATTTATTTGAAAGGCCTTCAAAGGTACTCCCTGGGCAGGCCAAAGGCTACATCCAAAATAGACCCCAAGATGGACCATGAGTCACGAGTTCCCCACAGTTTTATAGGTTTGGTTCGTTTGCATATCAGAGTTAATTCTCTAATTAAACCTTCAGTTAATGATGTAATTTCCCTGAGCTGACCCCCCTTCTAAGATGTTGGTTTACACATTTTTGGGCCCAGGACAGCCTGGGTGTCCTTGGAGAGCAGGCCCAGAGGGCCTTTGTTATCCCTAGAGAGCAGAAGCCAGCAGGCTACAACAAACTTCAGAGTTACACACTAGGCAATGCAGGATTTGAAAAATATAAAAGTTAAAACCTAAGGCATCAGACCACCAGGATTATTAGACAGAGGAAGCACCTCTTCTGAGGAAAGGCTGAGAGAATTGAGATTGTTCAGTCTGGAGAAGTGAAGACTTTGTGCTGACCTAATTGAGGCCTTCCAACACCTGAAGGGAGCCTGCAAGAAAGATGGAGAGAGACTGTTTGCAAGAGCATGTAGTGACAGGACAAGGGAGAATGGCTTCAAAATGAGAATAGGTTTAGATTAGATGTTAGGAGAAAATTCTTCCCTGGTGAGTTTGGTGGGCCACTGCAAGTTGCTGAGATAAATTGTCCGTGTCCCATCTCTGGCAGTGCTCAAGGCCACATTGGATGGGGCTCTGACCAAGCTGGTTTAGTGAAAGGTGTCCCTACCCATGGCGGGGGATTGGAACTAGATGATCTTTAAGGTCTCTTCCACCTCAAGCCATTCTATGATTCTATGACTCCTGACCGTGTCTCTAGTTGAGTTAGAGTTACTGTAACTTCCACTCTAGTACCTCTAACCATAGTAGACACTGGACCAAATTCTTCTTATGTTGATTTCTGTTGTCTCCAATTGAAATGCTAACTGTATGGTCGATAGCAGCATGCCATTTGTTACAGATACCATTTCAGTCAAGGTTCATCTTTCCTCTATGTCAGTGAAGACAAGCTTTGTAGCCTTGATGTTGCAAGTCATCGTCTTATACTCATCAGGAAACTCAAAGTTCTAATGCTCCAGGGCAAATCAAAATCAAACAGACACATACCAACCCTTCTTCTCAGGGAAACAACCCCCAGTACAACCCCCCATAAACTGCACCTGTACTATAAGAATAAAGCCCAAGGTCAAAGAGATTTTACAGTGCCTTTGATTTTGCAGAATGTGATGACTGCTGCTAATCAATGTTTGGGAAAATGGCATCTGTTCTATTAGCAAACAAGAGGCAAGTTTTTTATTTCCTTAGAAATAAAGCAAGCATGTACCCTTATGTCCAGCACAAAATAAAATTGCAAACAAATGGGGACCTTTACAAAAACCCCACTAATAATAATGAGGACAGGTATTTTAACAGAATTCTGTCATTGGATCATAATGGAGAACAAACAGCAATATAAATGGAGGTATTAGAGAGAAAAAGATATCAAAGGAGTTGTTTGAGAAAAATTTAAGAAACACTTTTAGTCAAGAGATATTGGAGCAGGTAGGAAAGCTCTGGAAAGATAGAGGTAAGTAAGATAAGGAAGAAACTGATTGGAAACTTCACATTCATGACCTGAAAACTTTCTCACCTTTGGTTACTCAGCCTGATTCCAACATGTGGATGCCTGAGCTTGAATTGCTTTATAGTAATTATTTTCAAAGATTTACATTAGCAACCCTGTAACCTGAGCAGACTTTGTCCTTAGTTGTCTAGAGACACCCCCGGCCAGCCTGTCCACAGACTCCTTGTATTTACAGCTGTGTGTACACAAGAAGAGAACAACATAGGCATAGCCTATAGATAAGATTTTAGGTACAGCCCACCTGAGAAATTATCCATACTCTGAACAGAGAAGCATTTTAACCTCATAAGGATAAAGAGAAAATCAGTGGTGCAATTGCAACTCCCACTCTTTTTTATTTATGCAAACTGCACTGTCTCTCAAAATCATCAAATTTCCCAAAGGAACTTCATATGTCTCACCACTTCAAGGCATAGGAAATGAAATGTTCTTTGGTTCAAATGAGGCTGAAAGAAAAGAGAGCACTGTGAATCTGCTGTGGAAGGAAAACATCAGTGGCCATCAGAAAACTCAACTTTGACCTTGTTACCTTGTGATTTTCTGATCATCCTGTTCAGAGAAGAGAAGTAGGATATTTTATTGGTCTCATCCAACCTGGTGCTCAACTCTACATCATCAGATGAATTGCTGTAGCTCCATCTCATTAGGGATACCATCAAGACTTGTGGCTATGTTAGTAGTCAATTAATTGAACACTTTGCAGAGTCTTCTGTTGTTGCTTCAGTCTGATGTGGAACAAGGTGTGTGTCTCTGCTCCAACAAGATTGGTGTGGCAAAATGGGAACCTTGTTAAGATTCAGAAATTGCACTTTTCATTAGTGAAAAAGGAAGAGAGAAACAAAGATTGCAGTTTTGACATCCAAATTCGGACTATGCTAATTCAGCTCTTTCCTGATGTCACTGACTTATTTTAAAAGTCCATTTTCAAGATAAACTATTAAAAATATAGATATCATAACATTCTGAATGAGATTCCCTTTCATTGATTCACTTTAGAGCTATGTGTCAGATTTTTAATGTGGATATATGCCAGCCGGTGCAAATGTAGTAATGTTAGTGAGTCAAAACGGTCATTGACTAGTAATTTTTTCTGTATATGCTGTAACTCTGCGAAATGCAGCTTAGGAAGTTAATTTCAGTTATGTGGGCAACTTAGTGTATTGATTTTCTTCTGGCAACAAAGCTTGCTTCTGATTGTAATGTTACTTCTTTGTCAGACAGACTTAGATTTAACGCATTTGAGATTCAGGTTTAATGAAGTCTTATTTGTCCAGTTTACTACATGTTATCATATCAGCCAATTAAGTCCTTTTTTTCTGGTTTGGCCCTAGCTCTCAGGGGAAGTTTCTGAGAAGATTGTGAATCCAAAATGTTGTTGTTTTCCATATCTATCTATGCCCAAAATGGTTAATGTCTCTTTAGGACCCTGTAGCTGGAAAACAGAACTGGGATCCCAGGCTGTGTGAGGGGTTACCACAGTCCCTTTAAAAGATGGAAGAACCGCAACTGAACTTTCTGTCTTGCCTGGTGGTCTTCGCTCAAGGGAGAGACTCCACTTCAGGTTTTTTTCCCTTTTTTGTCCCTCCCTTGCGTTTTGGACTGCTTTGGGGTGAATTCTGCAGTGCCTGTCTTCAGGGACTGCCACATCAGGGAGGATTGAAAGGCCCTGCTCCAGTCCGAGTTGCTCCATTGCACAAACAAGTCCTGGCCAAAGCACGGAAAGCACTGAGTCTGAGAGCTCCAGCCAGCTGCTTCCATTGTCTCCTGTCACAAGTTCTAGCCCCTTGATCTGGACAATACCAGTCAGAGCTCCAGCTGCCAGAGACACGAGCGTGGGGGGAAGAAAGCAGACACCACGTTTCCCTTGGTCTTTTGAGCCATGCGCTAGGCTGCAGAGCACCATGTGGGGAAGGGATCATCCCACCATTTTGTGTCTCTTTATTCCTATGAGGTTTGTGCAATTAGCAATTTTGTATCTAGTAATTGTTTATTGCTGTGTTTGCCTGTTGCTCTTTCACTTGTCAGTAAGCTTATTTTTTTCACTTATACCTAGTCATATTTATTCCTTATTGGTGGAAAGGTATTGGTTAATACCATAGGGGCAGGCAACCAATTCCAGGGTGTCTACCTTCTAAATTGTCTCAAACCAAGACATGGGTGCAAAATGTCATCTTGGGAAGGGGCAGAAGTCTCCTTGTCTTCAGCAAGAGCAGCACAACATTCCAGCTGCACTCTGAGCAGACAAACCTTCAAAGCACCACCAAAAGTAAACAGCTGTGAGCAGAGGAAAGAAGACTTCATTATTCAATGCACCAACCAATGTGTGTAGTAGCGGAAATGAAAGGAACATGGAAGAAAAGACATGTTTGGGGATTGCTGAACAACGCTGATCTTAAAAAGCATCATAAACAGAAGAGAAAGGAAGTTTTAGAGAGGAATACATGTGGGTCTCTTAGTAGTCTTTGCCAGAAGACATAAATGTGAAAACTGTCAGTCTTTTATATTCTGATAAATTAATAAAAACCAATCCAACCAATATGTCAGATCTTAATAATATGATCATCTAATTATAGATAAAATAATAGCATAATGAGGTCTGTGCCAAAGGAAAAAAAAAAAAACCCTGCTCTTTTAAAGTGAGGCTGCTTTGTTGTCTGAAGTTTTTTATGTGAGATTAATAGGCACAGACACATGTCTCTGATAATATTCATGTAATGTATGCACATTCAAAAAATGAAGCAAAACCATCTCTTTATTGCTGGTAATAAATGTTAGTGAGTGCATTTTAAGAATTGTCATTATATCAAACAAGTGTCCAAAGATTAATGAACTCTAATTTTTCCTTCCTTTCACTGAAGAGCTCGTAGTACATTTATGAAAGCAGACAGTAAAAGTGGCGTAAATCATATTGCACATTAATCTACTTGTCTGTAACCCACCCCAGTATAGACCTATACCCCTTTCTCTGTATTGCCCTACCTATAAACAAAGCTTCTAGATCACTGCTTCTGGTAAATGTATGGATGCCTATGAATTAATAGAAACAGGAAGCATTTTTGGAAACCAGGAAAGTGACACTGAACTAGATATGCAAGCTGAGATAATGGCCTGAGAGGTTTTTGTGGCAGTCTGAAAATGCACAGTTTTTATATTGAAGGAATGCAAAGAAAGATCAGGCAGTGGCCTACCACTACATGTGAAATCATAGATGAATTTTAAAAATAATTTCCCTATATCCAAAACTTAAATTGAAGTAAATTACTTCCTTGGTATAAATTAAATAAAGGTTTTCCCTGTGTAAGGTTACTTGGAGGAGAGGATTGTAAGATTTCTTTTAATCACAGATTTTCCAGCACATAACTAGTCCTATTGGGAAAGCCATTGCTCTTCCCAGGGTTTTAGCTTATCCATTTTAGGAGATTTATTTACCTTTCAGAACACTGGATTCTTAAAAGCATGTTAGATATTTTTCAGTTTGTTCTTGTCTTCTTAAGCTGAGTTTCTAAGGAATAAAGTGCAAAATCATTGCAATTATAAGAATATACCATAAGAAATTCTTCAATCAGAAGAATAGAGAGCAAAGTAATGATATTGAGAGTGTTTTAGAAAAACTGATGCACTGGTTTTCGAAAGCCTCGTTGTCCTTTCTGGAGGTGCCAAAGAACTGATGCCTTGAGTGGCTACCTAGAAACAGAGACTAGACAGGAATATGGGAATAAAGGTAGGTATTTATTTGAAAGGCCTTCAAAGGTGCACCCTGGGCAGGCTGAAGGCTACAGCCAAAAATGGACCCCAAGATGGACCACGAGTCACGGGTCCTTCACACTTTTATAGGTTTGGTCTATTTGCATATCAGAGTTAATTCTCCAATTAAAGCTTCAGTTAATGATGTAATTTCCCTGAGCTCACCCCCTTTCTAAGATGTTGGTTTACACATTTTTGGGCCCAGGATAACCTGGGTGTCCTTGGAGAGCAGGTCTGGAGAGGCTTTGTTATCCCTAGAGAACAGAAGTTAGCAGGCTACAACAAACTTCAGAGTTACACACTAGGCAATACAGGATTTGAAAAATATAAAAGTTAAAACCTAAGGCATCAGTTTTAGTTCCCTGTAGTTCTGTTTCTTCAGTACATGGGGAAGACCATAGTCTCTTAGTCTTTCCTCATTCGTATAGCAATTGACCACAATGAGACCAGACTTGAGTGGATGACTTAATTCAGTGTGTTTATGGCAAACCTCATTCTTATTTAGTAACTCTAGCTAATGTTTTTCATTAATTTTACCATCAGTACTTGACCCTAAACAGCATAGACATGGAAAAAAGGAAGGCAGGTAATTTGAAATCCCTTTTTCTTCTCTTTTTATTTGTTTTTTTTCTTTTTAAAAAATCAATGGTTTAACAGAATATTCCTTTAGACACGTATTAGCTGTTGCAAACTAGTAAGGGTCAACTTAAGGAGGAAATAGTGCTGGAACATTTAGACAGCATTATTTAAAGTACATTGAAGTATGTATGACCTAAGTTTACTCTAACCACTTGCTCACATCTCTATATTCTGGCTTTTCATTGCATGTGACAAGATTTATAGACCCTGTCTGCTGCCATTAGGCTCTGGAGCATTGTTTTACCAGCTATAACACAAACAGCATATTGATGATTTTTAGCTCTGGGGTTTTTTCTTCATAGTCTGTTATTTTGTAGTTCAAAATCCTACAAAGAAAAGTAAAATTGATATCACTAGAGCCTCGCTCAGCAACCACCACCTCAAATCTACAGAAAACTCAATGCACTTCAGAATTGTGATTTATATCTGCTAATTTCTATCTATTATACTTTTTCCTCAATAGAAATGCCTTTCTGAAACACAGGTGCCTCAGATAATATGCAGTAATTTTTTAGTTTACTAATTGGGAGACTCGTATTCCTTTATTACAGGTTTAGCTTGTTTTCTTCTTTTAGCACATAGGGCCAAACACTTTTGTTATTAATTACACCCTTCCTGGTTGTTTTCTGTGTTTTCTACCTTTCCAGTTCCAGTGTTTCCCACTCTTTCAAAGTTCAAACCCAGTAATTTTTAAAGGTATAATGCACACTTTCACAGGTTAAATATCAGCAGGTAATATTTTTTTCTATAACTATGCTGTCATCATACCTACAATATAGATAATATCTAGGAGGGGGAAGGAAGAAAAAACATCAGTATGCACCAGCTAT
The DNA here is from genome assembly GCA_013397915.1 of Daphoenositta chrysoptera. Classification (NCBI taxonomy): domain Eukaryota; kingdom Metazoa; phylum Chordata; class Aves; order Passeriformes; genus Daphoenositta; species Daphoenositta chrysoptera. The sequence continues at coordinate 16,921 of VZRO01004060.1, read as the reverse complement.
TTAGCCACCATTACCAAGGGATGATTGGGCAAATCAAGGAGATTTTGAAAGTGAAAATGTCTCTGCTTCAATCTGCTGGTGAACTTGGAGGCCTGAGTATTCTGCCTGTGTCTTCCTTGAGTCAGTGAGAGGATGAGGTAGAAGATTCAAGCTGTTTAAAAGTTGGACAAGAAAACTTTATTATGAGGTAAAAGTACTGTATCAACAGGAAAAGCAATTCAATCAGAGGAGATGACTCAGCTCTTTGACTTTGACCAAGTTACCTTCTGTAACAAAGTGAAGTCAGTTCTAAATGTGAAGGTAATAGAGCAACTAAAAGTTAGGGCTTTTTTTCATGGGGCTGTGAAAAGAAAGCCCAAAATATATTTGCTGAGACAACAGAGAAGTTTTTGCGTCTGATGGGTGATGATTGTGTGGAGATTTGTGTTTTTTCGGAAGAAATCTTTGCTTATGACCTTGTAAGAAATGCGAAAACTGTATTTGGGTATTTGACACAAAATGCACGTTTTTCTCCTTTTTTCTAATTCCACAATCTAGTGACCACCAGTCACTCCTGAATGTTACTTACCATCTAGCTGAAGTCTACTTTAGTTAAAAGATGTGATTAAAATACTTTCAGTGATTGGACTGTCTGCTTTGGGAATAAGGTTGACTCCAAGTATGTATACAAATGCTTTCAAAAGTCAGAGTATTTGTCCTTGGAATTTCGTCTACCAGCCATTAGCATACTTCACAAATAGGATTCTCCAGTATATATATATATATAATACTTTTTAAACATATAGTCTGAAAGTCAGTAGTGCCCCATCTTTGATTCTTGTTCCATGGCTTCATATATATTTTACAAAACTGTTTTTCTTGAAATCCCTTTGTTTTCAGCAGAACTTTTTTCTGCTTTCAGTTTCAAACCAATTTTTATCCCAGCTGAGAAATATCTTTTCCAATGGTTTCAAGTTAACTGTGATTTTCATATCTTTCAAAACTACTCAGTCTTTGTATAGAATTTCTTCCCTAATTCTGAAACCTTTTGGTTAACTTCCTAATGTGCATATTTCTGATGTTCTGAATTCACTTAAGAAGGTATTGGCCTGTATTGTGGGTTGACCCTGGCTGGGTGCCAGCTGCCCACTCTGTTGCTCTATCACTCCCTTTCCTCACTGGGAGAGAATGAGCTGGAGGAAAAACCAGCAGGATGAGATAAGGCAGTTTTATTAGAGCAAAGAGAGAGAAACAAGTGGAGATCTGCACGTGCAAGAGCTAAAGAGGAAAAAAAAGAAATCAGTCTCTACTCCCCATCAGCAGTGATGTTCGGACACTTCCTGGGAAGCAGGGCTTCAGCACGTGTAATGGTTCCTCCTCTCTTCCTTAGGTTATATACCTGAGCTGATGTCATATGGTATGGAATATCCCTTTGGCTGATTTGGGTCAGCTGGCCTGCTCGTGTCCCTCCCAGGATCTCACCCACCCCCATCCCCTTTGGTGGGGGAAGGAATGTCAGGGACAGCACTGCTGGGCAGTAGCCAAAACACTGCCCTGTTACCAACACCGGTGCAGCTACCAATGCGAAGCACAGCACTGCCTGCCAACTTCTTTAGATCTTTCTACAGATCTTTCTAAACTACCAAAAACATCTCTAAAGAAATCTTCCTGTTCTTCCTGACTTCTTTACGATTTCATGGAAATTTGAATTTTGCATAAATTGTGCATGTTTTATGCCTTGAAGGTTATCCACCTGTATTTTAGGCTGTGTTGGTTGCTGGTTTCCTTAGTATTACAGATATTGAGAAGTTTTTTTCATAATTTCTTAGCAAGCCACTTGTTGCTCAAAGGATGAGGATCTTTCTCTTCTCTCTAAAGATAACTAGACCTTTGCAAGTACATTCTTCTGTATCAAAATGGCAGAACAGACATAAACTTCAGAGACTGGGATTTATGTGCAGTTGAAAATGAAAAATTCAGTGCATTCTTTTCTAACATGGGTGTTAGCACAACTATTTCTGTCCATGTGGTTATGGCAATAACAATGGCAGTCTCTCAGTTCAAAAGCTACTGAAACGTTGATCTCAAATAAGGCTTTGTGTACCAGTTGTGTCAACAGAGAAGAACGTTTCTCAAAGTAGTACTGATAAACTGGAAATAGAAAAAGGTAAATAGATGAGGGTTAAAGTAGAAGAGATAAGCAATTTTAGCGTATATTGCAAATAAATCTTTGATGAAGGGAAAGGTTGGTCTTGGTGAGGGCTGAGCAGTAACAGAAAGAGGTTAAATCAGACCACTTTCAAAAATCCTGTTATTCAATTTTGCTTACGTAGACTTTAAAATCTTTGCTTTGAAGATCCACCATACTGCTTAAGTACTAAGTGCAGTTCTGCTGCTACACACATTGTCACACTTCTTTTTTTACATTTATGGGCCATTCACTGTTAGTTGAAAAGTAGTGCTTTTGGATGAGATGTAACCTCACCCAGTGCAATAAGCAGGAAAGCTGTATCTAACTACTCAGTCAGTATCTTTTTCCACTCTGGTATAGCTGTTTCACCAATTAGTACTTCGGATAAATCAAGACTGGATGGCTTCACAACAAAAGCTTGGTCGTCGTCGTACGTGCAGTCTTCCAAGATGCTACTCATTACCAAGCAGAAGCACAAAAGGTGAAAATGTGTGGTTAAATAGACTGAAAATAAGATTAAATTTGGGACTTTAAAAAAGACTGTTTAAACGTTCTTATGGTAGAAATTTTTTACAATGAGAGTGGTTACACACAAGAACAGATTTCCCCAAGGGTTGGTAGATGTCCCATCCCTTGAAACATTAGGTTGGGTGGGGCTGTGAGCAGCCTCATCTAGCAGAAGATGTCCCTGCTCACTGCAGAGAGAGTGTTGGACTAGATGACCTTTAAAGGTCTCTTCCAACCCAAACCCTTTTATAATTCTATGATTCTATGGTATTAATTTTGGTATTATTAGAGTACAAGTAATAAATCCTAAAGATTAGTATCTGCAATAATGCCATAGTTTAATGGTAACATTTTTGTATGAGTAAACAACATTCTATATGATTTTTGCCAAGACTAAAATTTAAAAAATCATTATTGCTACATTTCAGACTTCACATCATTCTTATGAAGCTATGACATTTTTCTATCCTTTACATTTCCTTAATCCTGGATGTAGATGCCAAGAAGTAAAGGAATTCTACCATTTCACCACTTTGAGCTAGTTGCTTATTGTTATGAGTCCTTTGTGTATTTTATGTGGGTGACAGTTGCAATGTCTTAAGGCGGATTGTGGAAAGGAATATATGCTTTTATCTGCCTTAAAAAAATCTACAAATGAACATACAAATAGATTAGTGTAAGCAACAAAATAGCCAGGTGGGAGTTTAATGGGCCATTAAAGTAAACTTTTCTGTCCCGAACCCAGCTACAAGAAACAGATGCAAGCTCCAGTGATTCTCAAATGATAAGCATGATACCATTTAGCAACCACATTAAATATACATAAGGTTGTTCCTCTGGCAAAAGCTCCCAACAGACTTTTCTAGTTTCTTATGGGAGACAGCAATGATACCAAAGCAGAAGGTAGAAAAAGGGCTTTGTTCCCCTATTGACATGTTACATCTTTGTGAATAAAATGTGTTTTTCTGTTCCTGTCCAAGGCTATGGAGTTAAGTGAGCAATAAATGGAGACATCTAAAAAGGCAACCAAAAGGCTCCTCAACTTCTTTTTTCTTGACTCAGGTAATTTTAAATATTATGGTGAATCTAGCCACATGAACTTTATAACTAAAAGAAAACTGGAAGAGAAAAGGACAAACAGAAAAGAAGTGCATTTGGAGCAATCTACTAGTTTCTATATATGTTTTACATTTTCCTCCACACAATTCTGCCATGGTTCAGAATCCCAATTATGCCTGTTGTTCTCACCTTTGGATACAGGATACCAAGTTTGATACTGTCAGTACTTATTAGAATCGTCAGCTGAAACATACAATCAAGAAGTCATAAAATATTTAGGCTTGGAAGGAACTTTCAAAGATAATCTACCCCCCTGCCATGGACAGGGACATATTCAGCTAGATCAGGTGGATCTAAGCCGTGTCCAAGACTGCACATTGATTGCAGTCTCCTGGGACATGGAGTATGTATGAAACCTCACATAAATTGTGTCTACACTGTGTCAGAAGAACTTGTTTGACACTGCAAGTGACTAAGATGATCTAGTTAAATTATGTTTAAAAGGCAGAGAAGAAAAAAGTAGCAGGTATTTATTCTAATTATCTTTAAACATGAGTTTAACCTGCTAACTTCAGAATAAAGCCCAAGGGTCTCATGTCCACTTCTATTTTAACAAAGTGTATTTAGATGAAGATCATATGGCTTTTCCCTTTTTAAAACGACTCTACTATAATACTCCTAGCCTACACTGTAGGTGTGCTAGCTTTTAAATATTTATGAAAATAATACCAGCTGATCTGCTTTGTATTATGACAGGCATAATAGCTTTTACTCATTACCATAAATATATGCATAAAACTCCTTAGGTTAAAAAAAAGTTCTCCTGGATGATAAATAGGTTTTTCAAATCTGTTCAAAAGCCACATAGATCCATTTCAAATACTGAAATTTTAGAAGGGTATTTCATCTACTGTGTATAATGGAAATACTATAAAAGGTTAACAGAAACATTAAATATAAAGGAATCTGTGAACAATTTCACTGAAATCATAGAAACACAGTAATATGAGGTAAAAACAAGGATGCTACTGAAACAAAAAAAAATGTTGGTTAGGCATGGTGAGGGAATATATCTAATGTTGTTCACATTTCATTTCTTTTAATTGTTTTGTTAGTTTAATCATGGGGATGAATAAAGATGGGGGGAGAAGAAATACTAAAAATCTACAAGTGCCATATATCAAAATATATTTAAAAGAGAAATAATACTCACTTCTGTGTTAAATGCAAAGGCTACAAAATAAGATCATTACACATTAAAACTTTTGAAAGCTATGCCATGGAATAATTTCCAGGCAGGATATTTCAAAATTTGTGAAGGTTAGCTTGATAGTGCTCAGTTCGATTATTTTTCTGCTCATGAATACAAATTTTCACACTCTAGGTCAGATCCTGTGAGCGATTTGACAACCAAATTAATCGAAAAACAAGTTACAGTCCTCAAATCTTCTGTTCAAATGATGTGTGAACTTGGAGTGCTAAAATAATATTTCCATACCTCTTCTGGCATATTTTCTAGGGACCTAGGGTTTTCACCTGTTTTCTAGGAACTACCAGTTCTGAGAAAACCAGGTTTGACAGAGTTGAGGATTTTTCTGTCACTGAAGCTATGGATATGAATGGCTAGCACCTTTAAAGTAATTGGTCCTTTAATTGTTCTTTAATCTCATGAGAAGCTTGTAATACAGATAACCCTGCAGGATCAGGTGTATTAGAAAATGCAGCCGTACTTCTGCATTTTGCAATCATTAGTTATGTTTTTTAGGGCAGATCACGCATTGTCAACTCTGTTTTTTCTTTGGCAGACTGACTTATTTTAATTTTTCTTTTTAACACGATGTGGAAAACATCGGAGACAGTTCTTGCACATACTAATAGTCTACCACCTAAATGGGGCTGCACCAGAGTGATTAACAGTCCCTTCCCCACATATGTCACAGAATCGCAGCATCACAGAAGGTTGAGATTGGAAGGGAATTCTGGAGGTCCTATAGTCCAACCTGCTTGTCAAGCAGGGCCACCTAGAGCCAGTTATCCAGTACTATGTCCACATGGCTTTTGAATATCTCCAAGGACAGAGATGTCACCATCTCCCTTGGCGATATGTGCCAGTGGTCAGTCACACAGTAAAAAAAGTGTTTCCTGATGTTCAGAGGGAACCTGCTGTGTTCCAGTTTTTGTCTATTGACTCTAGTCCTGTCAGTGGACACCACTGTAAGAGCCTGGCTCCCTCTTCTTTGCATCTCCCTTCAGGTATTTATAGACATTGATAAGATACCCCTCACACCTTCTCTTCTCAAGGCTGAACGGTTCCAGGTCTCAGCTTTTCCTCACAGTCCCTTAACCATCTGTGTGGCCCTTCACTGGACTCTCTTCCATACATCCATGTCTCTCTTGCACTGTGGAGCCCAGAACTGGACACAGGTGTCCAGATGAGACCTCACCAGTGCTGAGAAGAAGGAAAGGACCACCTCCGTTGAACTGCTGACAGAATTTCTTCTAGTGCATTCCAGGATACTGTTAGCCACCTTTGCCATAAGGCCATATCACTGGCTTATGGACAACTTGGTGTCCAACAGGACTCCCAGGTCCATTTCTGCAAAGCTGCTTTCCAGCAGGGAAGTCCCCAGCATATACTGTTTGAGAGATGGTGCATGAAAGCTCTGTACCATCAGGGAAGGTACTTGAGATATCTACATCTTCAGAAAGTGCTAACATCAGTTTTTGGATTATTGCTTCTACTTCTGCTCATCAGGTCCTTGGAAAAATTCCCCTGGTGCTCTTGCAGAAAAAAAACCCCAAAATCTGCAGGTGAGAATTTTGCTTAGTCAATAGGGCATTTCTCTGCAATGTTTCCTTGTTGGGTAAATCTGTCTTTGGACACACAGATCTGTGCAAGCACCTTGCTAACTGCAGGGACAAATGTCAATAAAGAAGTCCGTCAGTCAGAAATATACCTTGAATGCAAAGGCCCAAAACTTACAAGCCAGACATAAAACCCTACAGAGCTTTTTCCATAGAGCTGATGGAAAATATCCAGTCAGCTTCCTTAATGTCTGGATTCAGCCTTGTAGGATAAGTTACCACTGAAATCAGGGGAATTTTTCTTAAGCAGTGCAATGAGGAGATCTGGCTTCCATGAGGCCATTCATCACTGGGCACTGAGGAGCAGCACCTGGGGCTAAAGGAAGTGGAAGTTTCCCATCAGCTTTCAGCTTTGGTGAGTTTGGTGCGAGGCCAAGAGAGTATGTCAGGGAAAAAAATGTAAAATGTACTTGCAAAAATAAGCACAAGTTTTATCACTGCAATGGTAGTTGGAAATTCATAGAAATTTTTTTATTTTAATGTTAGTATTGACTTGCCTTCTCCAAAATCCTTTGGAAGCCCTTTAGCAAATCCTTTGGAAAACTGCATTTACCCTTTAGCATCCCCTGATACCTTTCCAGTAATCTTGCAGTGACCTTTCTCCCACTTAACTGGAATACTTAAACTGTCCAGACTACCCATTGACTTGCTAAACAGGATTAGGGGAAGAAAAATAGCATTTAACCTTGTTTAGAGCAGTGAGATGTATTTCAGACAATAGGATAAGACTCAATCTATAATGGATGTCGTCAGGCTTGTACTACTCAGTCTAGAGTTAAAAACACTGGTAAGCTCTCCTTAGAGTAATGACTCTCTCTGCTTTAAAGTCCTGTCAGAGCTGAGGAGAGGAAGCTTTCTCAGGGATTAACTGCTAAGGTGCTACAAAATTAGCTTCATTAAATATAATTTTTTTTAGGCAAGCAGATCTATATTTAAACTGCTGTATTTTTTAATGATTTTTGCAAACAAAAGTTGTGAGGAAAAATGTTTACTCTTAACTAAAATATAAGTATTGTTTTTATTTCCGTAAGAGTCCTATCCAACTAGAGATATTGCATGTTCAATGAGATTTTTAATTGCAAGTCTAGGTTTTTAAAGAAATAACTTGATTTTCAAGTATAAACTGGATTGGTAAGCAAACAGATTGTTAAGCAACTAAATCATAACACAGAAAAACAAAAGAAGACTGTATGAAATGTATGAGATGTACTGTTAATAATATCAGCACCTGACTTGAGTAGATAACTCTTAACTTGTCTCACAAGGAAAATATAAAATATTTTTGTCTTTTTTCAAAACAAACAAACAAAATCTTTATTCTCATTTACAAACACACCCACTTACATGCACGCACACAGGTGTACACACATATACTGGAATTCCTGTGATATTGGGATTGTTCTTATGGCTCCTACTTTTGCATAAATTAAAAAAAAATTAGTTTCCCCCAATAATTAATAAGAACAATAACACTCATAATTTAAAATTCCTGTTGAGTACATGATCTCTCTTTCACACCTTCATGCACACAAACACATGCACAGTGTGTAGGCAGGAAGAAAGAAGGAACAAGAAAATAATTAAGTTGCTCTACTAAACTGAATTTCCAGTTCATCTATATATAGTAGCAGTGAGGCATAAGCTAAATAGCATTATGCAGGCTTATGCAAATTGCTGAGGATGAAAGGGGAGCACAGGTGATAAGAAAATAAATATAGCATTGAAGTCCACCGGAAATCTGTCTTAATGTTGAGCAAGGCTCTGACTAAAGGAATAGTAAATGCACCACAACATAAAGTTGTCTTTTTACTTTTAAGACCCTGCAGTTGTTACCTTAAAGAGGAGGGTAGCTCCATCTTGAGGTTTTAAACTCAAAATAGATCCAGTAACATATGTCCTGTTAATTTGACCTAATTAGTTACTGCAAGTTGCAGGATTTAGGTGAAGAATCTCATTATATAGATTAGAAATAAAATAGAGGGAATCTTGGCCCTTGGTGGAGATCAGCTGGAACAGCAGTTTAATGTCTGATGCATGCTCTTTCTGGGTACTCTGTTCTTTGCAAGGGAGTGTTAGAGGAGGTGAATCTCTAATAAGTATCTTCTGGAACTTAGCCTTCTGAAACAAGCTTATCTTTCTATTTGAAAAGCATCATTAAGATTTTTTTTTAATTCCACTGGATTTGGGGATGGTTTCATTTGGTTTATAAAAAACAGCAAAGGGCTATATCTGTATTCCATTCAGTGATGAAGTACAAGTATTAGCTGTCAGAGAACACTCTGGTTGTAGTATGCTATGCCTTGAAACTATATTTAGCTTTATAGTAATCATCAAAAAACAATAAAATTAGTATAAAGAAGCAATTGTTTCCTCCAGTAGGAACTGAATACAAATTCATTTATTTCTATTGTTATTGTAAAATTCATATTGTCAGTGTACTTTTCACTCTTTGACAGGAGGTTCTGCAAATGAAAATATGCAGGCTTTTAGAATACTTACTCAAGAAAAACTCCCAAATGAAACTAGTGTGAAGTTCTGCCCCAATCAGAAGTCCAGAAGGGAACCTCATGTCTGGCACTTGAGGCAGCTATTTACAGAACTTCTAATGAGTGAACTGTGATGGAAAGTCATAGCAGAGCACATTCTGAATATTACCAATATTGAAAGCTTGACATAATGAAAATATACATGGGATTAAAAAAATCTTGAGCAATTGATAGGCTTCATTAAAAGAAAAAGAAAGGAAAAGAAAAAAAAGAAAAAGAAAAAAAAGATTTGTTTACTAAACTTTCAGTTAATAAATTATAATATCATGCTTTAGCATAAGTGATTCAAGAATATGTGTACCGCATAACCTAAAGATAAGTGAAGTAGGAGGAGAACATATCTGAGGAATATGAATTACTATTTAATATTTTTTTTTTTAATGGATGTATCAGAAATATGGAGTGGAATGTGTATTCTAAACAGCTACAATTTCTGTCTTTATTTTTGCATTCATCTTGTCTTTTTCTTTCAAGATATTCAAGGGATTACACTAACCAAAATGTTTGTCCTTATACACGTTCTGAAATACATCTGAACTACATTTCATTAGACAAACAAGAATACTACAGGCTCTGAACAGAGCCATGCTCTTACCTTAGACAACAGCAGTATTAATATAAAAAGGAACAGAAGCCTTCTTTGGAAATAAGCACAGTTATAATACCAGGGCTAATATAGCTGCAGTGAATATAAAAACTTCCTTTGATTTCATGGAACAGGATCAGATTCATGTAATGCTGTTAAACACTGCCAGCACCTTGATGCTAAACATTTGCAGAACTCCTAAAATGAGAATGGAATGTTTGACCTTGGTCTGAATTTTACTGAGTTTTTTTTACAGCTAAAGGACTTTGAAGAATGCTTTGGTCAATCAGATCACCTGTATAACAGAAATTTCCACCAAATCTGCTAACTGGTTTGGGAAATCTTTATTGTTCTACTGCAGAGACAAGTACTAAGGCGTTGGGGAAGAAGGTTGTTTGGTTTTCTTTTCTTGGTTTTTCTGAAAGGGTTTGCAAAAGGAAGTCTGTGGGAATTCAAAAACATTTGTATTTTGGCTGAGAACTGCTCCAGCTTCATGTAATTTTGGGGGTTGGGTTGTTTGGGGTTTTTTATATATTGACTGTGAAGTTGGCTCAGAACCAAGCTGACTGGGAAAGATAAAATAAGAGCCTTACTGGAAGATACAGTCCAACACAACTGTTTGGGTGATTTCTTAGCCTGGGAAGGGAATTTGATTCTGAAGATAGCCAATATATTGAAAGACCCACCTTACTGAAAGGAAACTAGGGAAAAGGTTGTCAGCTGCTGAAGGCTGATATGATATTTCTAGTCTCCAGACTGCAGTGCAAAGATTCCATGGCAGCCCTGCATGAGCTGTCTCCAGACCTGCTTACAGCAGAAACATGTAAATATAGTATGAAGCCTGAGCTGGCAAGCTCTGATGGGTTGGCAACATGGGTTTCAGTAACTGAGCTGTCACCTCTCTGCATGGAGTTCTGTGGCACCATGAGGGTGTACCAGAACATTCACAGCCAACTGAGAGTAGCTGCACTGTGCCATCCTGCACACTATTCTCTGCTGAAAAAGAGTATGCTCTAACTTGCACATCTAAAATGGAATAGCAAAAGCAGATGCTGCAAGTGCTGTGTAGGCAGCTGGTTTGTGATTTCTTGTTTTGCTGATATATTTTTTAATCTATATATATCACTGCTGTATCCCCCTTGGCAAAGTGCACAGCAAATTGTTTTGAAGAAGCTTTGAAACCTTTCCTAAGTCATTTCCATGCTCCTACCGTCCACAGGCTCATGAAGGAAAAATCCTGACATTTTTCTGAGGTAAGAGGGAGGATAAGTAGGAAGTGGTGACACAGAAACATGGCCAGATGGGGTGTGGTATTTGTTAAAGCTCCTGAGAACTGTGGCTTACTAGAGAACATAACAGAAACAATGAATGAGTTCCTCATAAAAATGCATCGACCTTCTTTCCTGAAATTTTGCCTATATAGGAGTCATTAGATGGCTCTAACTTCAGATGAAGAATAAATAAATCAGAGTTGATATAGTATCAATGGAGAAAATGAATGACTGGTCAAAAGCTGGAAGGATCTGGCTGACCTGCCATGCGTCCATTTTGGCTGGAAAGCACATTGCTTGCTCACTGAAGAGATTCATTAGTATTAATATAGAAGTTCAGTAGGTCACAGAAGTCTCATGCTCTCCTGGAAGGCTTAAAATAGAAGAGAGAGGTAAAGGATTAAAATGCTCTTAATGTCAGTACTTTCTGCTCAGCAGAGATCTGGAGAAAACCCATCCCCTTTCTCTGCTGGCAAATTACCCACTTTAGCCATATTATTTTTTGGTCAAATGTCCTAATTGCTTCAGCAGCAGTCTTGTCTGACAAGTGACTTGAGGTCAAGGCCTTAATGTAATTTTGTTCTCATCTGATATTTTTTCTCTCCGATAGATTACACAATTAGATAGACTTCTATACAGACAGAATAGTGATTAAAATAATCTGAGTGAAAAAACACTGTACAGTCTAACAGAAACAGAGTGAACAAAACTGCTGTTGTTAGACCTGAGCAGAACAGAAGGCACAGGTTTGTCACTGAGTGATTAGTATTACAGCCAAGATTTACCCTCGAAGGACTCATCTCTGTTCTCTTAAAACTGGTTCTTGTATGAAGAAACACAAAGAAAAAGATAAAACCAAAAAGTGATTTTGGAGAACAGTGCTGAGGCTAGAGCCAATGTCTCCTGATTACTGAACTTGTAGGTGTTGTAAGGTTTTCACTTACTATAGGTGGGCAAAGTTTATTTCAGCTCTGTAGCAGAAGTGCTCTAGTTAGGTGCATTCAAACTTGCAGATAAAGTTGTTTAACTGTGTAAGTGGTATGTATCAAAACGGTCTCTTTCATTTCTTCTCCAGAATGCATGTAACATAAATCAAACTTTAAAATCAAAACAAATTTTAAGGAACAGTCATTATAATGCTTATGAGTCTTGTTCAGACAATTTTTCAGCAGCCTCACAGAAAGCTATTCTACATTTCTTGAAATAGGACTGTGAATAGAGCCCCCAGATTGATTTCAAATGAAATCTGTGCATGATTTGAAAAAACGTACTTTCACTTTTGCAGATCTTTCCTCAAAATTTAGAAAAAGGTGGGAATCTATTTCAGAGATCTATGAGAGAAGGAAAACACGGTTGAATTTTTATATTTATACCTGGCCATTTTGTGCTGGAACTTTTCTGTCCTGCCCTTTTCTGTCCTGCCTATCACTACTTTTCTCTCACTAGACAGATTTCTGTGGTGGCATTAACAAGCTGTGCCTGCTAGAATGAGTCTGCAGAAATTTCTCAATAGCTTTATGCACAGTCTTTAGTCTTACTGTCAGAGACAGTCAGAAGGAAAAGAGATTTCTATCCCTGTCTCAGATGATAGAGCATGGCATTCTGTTACAGGTAAGCAATACTAAAAATGGATAAAAGACTAAATCCTTGGAATCCTTGCTCAGACAAAAATTACCACAAGAAAAAAAATCTATCAATGCAAAACTTTCATTATGCTTAATTCTAAAATTGTCCTGAATCTGAAGAGCTCTAGCTTTATGAAAGGTATTGCTTTTAAAGGTGATCTCCACCCAATGCATCAGGCAGTGAATGCTTGAAACTGTTATAGAAGATGAGATACAAAAAGCAAGTACTGAGTTCAGTAAAGTAAAACAAGATTACAGTGAAAAACAATTATTGAATGGGGAATCTACAAGCACAAAGTAAATAAAAATAGATTAGGGAACTGAGTGGGAACTGAAACTCTGAGTATAGCTTTAATTCGAGACTATGCTTGCTCCAAGTAAAAAGTAGTGAGAATTGTGCTTAGTGTAACCTAGATCCATAAAGAGCCTGACTCTCCATAAAAATTGTTTTTCACTTCCAGGGACTCAAACAACCAAGACAGAAAAAAACCCCAAAAAAAAAAAAAAAAACCAGATAGGTTTTGCAGTTCTAAAGATGATAAAACTGGGCTCTAATCACTCTTTCCTGTCAACACTACATTCATTCCCAGAGTAGTCTCTGATTACAAATGCATTCAAAAAAAAACACTGACTTGGTTCTGGCCAACATCCAGAAGTTTGGGGACAGTAACTACCAAAACCAACCTCATATGCACTACAGTCCACAAAGTGTTGTTTATAGTTGAAAAAACCCGAACCAACATCCTGTCATCTGCAACAACTTATCTGCAAAATAAGTCAGAATATACGGTCCTGTGTCAAGTGCATTCCAGCAGTTTTATAGCTGGTTATTTGCTTCAATAATATGTTTCTCTCAGACAAAGGCTTTGAGGTTTCCTCTTTGTATTTGTGACATCAGGTGCTAAAAATTGGGCTCTTCACTATGGAGGGTATGGTGAAGTATTATGGTGAAGTATTTGCCCTGTGATGTGAAACAGTGTATAAAGGATGGCAGAGTTTCATTAATCACTGTGTGGCATTTCCATACACCTACAGTGTCTAAGGAAGATGAAGCTTCAACAGTTCAGTGCTTCCCCTTGACCTAGCAAGAATGAAGATGTATATGTTTCATATGCATCACCTTCCTCTGCTTTGTGTATGCACTAGCTAACCCAACCTGAGGCTGTAAAAGAAGCATGAAAGTAATCTAAACCACAGGGTGCCTTGTAGGGAATTACTCACCTTCCATTTCCTCAGCAGCAAGCTGAGACCCAGAAGAAAGAAATGATAACTGCTAGTGTGACAAGTCTTTCAGTGAATAGTTCCTAGGGCTGGGCAACTAGGTGCCACCTCTTATGCTTTGTGAGATGTGAAATATTAGTTTATCCCTCAGGATATGTGAGCTCAGAATAAAGCTGAGGACAGGTGAAAACATAACAGTGTGTGTTTGTCTAATATGCATGTGACTGAAGTGAATTTATGCACCAAAGTGAGTAAGGAGATTATTTTTGCTAAGCTTTTCAAACACACTAGAGGTACCACAAAACAAAGGAAGCCTCTTTTTGTTTGTTTGTCAGATTTCATTTCATTTCAGCTAAACATCTCTTCCTGTTTCCAGTGCTCAGGCCAGCAAATCCAACCCCTTTATTTTCTTCTGGAAGGAAGTTAGGGCAGTCTAAATATCAGCTGTATTTACAGTTCTGCAGTGTTTGAGGGTCGAAGTCACAGTCTAGGAAACCACCATGAGTTGCATCCTGTGAACACAGAGTAACAGCCATTGTCTCGGGTGTGGAATATTTTGAATCTGTAATGCACAAACTCCACCAATGTTGATTAATTCTCTTTTCCTGATGAGGTCTGTTTAGATTCAAAAGACTGACTGCATACTGAGTCTGTAGAGCATGGACTAACCGTAAATATTAAAATATTAATATAAAAATATGTTGCCTTACGTTATGTATCAGAGAATTTTTTAATGCTACTTTGCTACCCAGAAACTTTTTTTGGGTATGTCACTTTGCTACAAATATTAAAGAGTTCCTGCCTACTGTTGATCTTGACACTCTTCAGCCCAAATCTGGAACTGGAATCTGACATCACTGACACAAAAATCAGTGATTAGATCTTTGACCTACCCATGATAGTAGGATTCTGCTTTGATTCTGAAAAGTATCCCTACCCTGCCTATGAAAAGCCAAATGTTCATAACCTTATTCTTCTATTTTGACATTTTCCTAGACCTGAATCTTACAAATGCTTGATCCAAACCTAAAAGAAACACTGGAGTCCTTACCCTAGTCTTTGGTGAGTTTGGAATCAGTCTCATAATCCCAAAATTAGATACAATGGTTACAAAAAAGCATATTGTATATGCTTTTGTGGCAACTTGGTAATAGTGGTATGTGATAGCAGCATTACAGGCAGAACTAGAGGGTATTTTTTCTAAAACAACACATCCAAATTCTTGATGAGGCACCAAGCAGAATTTTGAGTGGGATGATATTTAACTCCTGTCACAAGAGTAACCCTCCACAGCCACTGACTGATTTGTACTCGCAGACAGGCAGAAGTGCTCCCAGAAATGTGTTTTCTTGAAAATTTTCTCAATCACTACACTTTCTCCAACTGCTTCAGAGCTAGGAGGCAAAAAGAGTAACATCATAATGTTTATTCAGTCAGATACTACTTTATTTCTGAAAGGAAGCAGGATTCATCTATATAAACATATATATAAAAAATTTACATATTTAAAAATATATTTATATTTACATGTATTTCTGTGTCTTTATGTGAAGATTTNGCCGGTGAGATGCTCTCGGACCTGGGAAGGGGATCGCCCTGCCATTCCCTGCCTCCTGCTTTCTTTCCAGCCTCTCTGCCGCACTTTTGCTCCAGACTCCTGGCTCGGATTAATTTTTTTTTTCCCCTAGTCGCTATTTTATTTTGCAATGTTGCCCACCTCACGGGAGCCCATTTG
>VZRO01004059.1:57526-99269 GCA_013397915.1 Daphoenositta chrysoptera | reverse complement strand
TGCAGGGCCAGGCTGTGAAGATGGGATCCTTGCACCCAAGAAATGCCCCCTTGCTCTGGGGTCTTCTATGGCACTGGCACAACAAGTCAGAGCCCTCCCTTGGCCTTTGTATCTAGTAAGGCCCCAGTTTGGAAAAACCTTGAATTCCCTAAGAGAGCAGCTCAGATTTACACTGCCTGCCCTGAAGGATGCCAGGCGATAGAGAAGATCAACAAGGTGCTAATGCAATACAGAGCAGGCTGCAGCTTTCTGCCCTTGTATCTGTGGAGCCTTGGAAGGGAAGGCTGCATGGCTTGGCATGACCTACACCGGCTCTCCTGCTAACAGCACTGGGCACCCCGAGGCACTTTGGTCTCAGCCCAGGCAAGAGCAGAAGGAAACCCTCTCCTGGGTTCATCGACCCCTGAGATGAGCAGGGACGAGGAGTGTGCAGAGAAGAGGCCATCAGCACTGCACAGCAGCTTCTCTCAGCCATAAATTGCAGAAAATTCAAACACTAATCTTGTGGTTTGTGGTTGTTTGTTTTGTTTTGAGCTTTTTCACCCACAGGAAAACCTGTGGCATTTGCCATGTTGCACACCTGGATTTGAGTGGTCCACTCTCGGTGCTGCCTAGATCCCTCTCAAAATTGTGCTTTTCCCCTCTCTTGCCTCCTTTACGATGTGTCATTTCAAGGGCTTGACGGGTAACACCCTTTCTCTTTTCTCGCCTTGTTCTCAAGAGCTGGGAGAGCCACTGACCGCCCTCCCCCGGCCCAGCTTGAGCCTAAAAGGATTCTGCAGTAGGGTAACGTGATGTGTTGCCAGTGGCTCAGCTGCCAGCACCGGTGCTAGCCGACGTGGAAGGCTCATCTGTATGGCTTGAGGCAGCTCACAGCTGCCAGCATCTGCGCTGTGTCCTGCCCCACATTTGTCCTGCCATCAAGTCGGAAGGCACAAACCTGACACTGACAAGTCCACCTTGAAACCATGCCCCCAGGTGCCACATCCACATGTTCCTTAAGTGCCCGCAGCCATGGCAATTCCACCAATTCCAGGGCAGCCTGTGCCAGTGCTTGAAAACCCTTTCAGATGAGAAATTTTTCCCTAATACCCAATCTAAACCACTCCTTGCACAACTTCAGGCCATTTCCTCTTGTCCTGTCCCTGGTTCCCTCCGAGCAGAGTCTGACCTGCATGAGCTCCACCCTCCTGTCTGGGAGTTGCAGAGAGTGAGAAGGTTCCTCTCTGATCCTGGTCTTCTCCAATGTCAGCCCTTCCAGCTCCCTCAATGCCTCCTCATCAGACTTGTTCTCCAGCTTCTTTCCCAGCTCCCTTCCCTTCTCTGCATACACTCCAGCCCCTCAAGGTGTTCCTTGACATGACGGGCCCAAAACTGAATTCAGGATTTGAGATGCAGCCTCACCAGGGCCCAGCACAGAAGTACAGTCATTTCCCTGGTCCTGCTGCCACACTATTTTTAATACGGGCCAGAGTGCCATTGGCCTTCCTGGTCACCTCTGCACACTGCTGACTCCTGCTTGTCCCCATTTCTATTCAATAAGCAGAGCACACAGTCCACAGTCTTTCTTCTCAGTCTTTTGCTGTAGTAACACTGCCTGTGTTCACAGCAGCAGCGCTCAGACCATGATAACCCCTTTGGTCTGCGGAAATGAATCATTCCTAGCGGGTGTGCGCACACATTCTGATGATGCTGCGTTATCACAAGACCTTTGTGATGGCCCATTGCTCACACAACAGAGCTGCCAGGGGCTCAATGCTCTTATAGGCCTTCTCCTGAGCGCTTCAGTCCGTTGCACACTCACACAAAGAGACTCATGGGGCGTCCCAGAGAGTGGTGGACACAAAAGAACACTGGGAAATCCAAACAAGGATGTGCATTAAGATCTATGGGAAGACATATTTTTAAAAACATACTGTATATGATTAACATCACTAATAGCAATATTGAAGTCATCAGATTTCTTGCTGGAACCACAATCAGACATTGTATATGTCATTGTATATGTCAAAGGGGGAGCCATGAATTTGGAAAATTAATCTCCTTTGCTTATGAGGTGAGCCCAAGGTATGGGATTTGGCATTATAAACTCCATGGCCAAAATCATTGCTACTGATCTGCAGCAAACACGTCCTGTCTTGAAATAAAGAAATAAAGAAAATCCAATTAGCCTGGGCATCTTCTTGACTGTGAGGGTGGTGAGGCCCTGGCACAGGTTGTCCAGGGAAGCTGTGGCTGCCCCATCCCTGGCATTATTCCAGGCCAGCTTGGATTTGGCTTGGAGCAACCTGGCCTAGTGGAAGGTGTCCTTGTCCATGGCAATGTGTTGGACCTAGATGGTATCTTAGATTCCTTTCATCTCAAACCATTCTATGATTCTCAGGGAGCAGCAGGACAGAGCAAGGATAAGGGTGGCAATTCCCTGGGAAGATAACACAAATGGAAATCCTCAAGGCTACTGTTGAGGCTTTTCATCTTGTATTGAGGGCTTACCCTGGATTTCTTCCCCTTTTGCTTGGAAAAAGTGGGAATATGTTCAATTTTCAAACCCAAGCATAAGCTTGCTGTAGCTGAAGAGGGTCTGAAGATTGCCTAGGGATGCTGTGACATGCAGATCACAGCTGGAGATCCACTGCTGCAGCAGGCAAAGAGCTAGGTAGGAATGAAATCTTCAGGCTGGGGCAATTACTCTCCGCTTTGTAGCTTGACCTGCCACATGACAAGAGAGAGGCCCTTCTACAAGGCAGGGAATTTGTTTCCTTTACCTGTCAGTGCCAGAACTCTGTGCAATGCAGGAATGATCCCATACCCTTTACCTGAGTTCCTTTCCTGATCTTTAAATGGACAGAAAAGAACCTTGCTCCTAGTTCACCTCAGAAGTGGCACAGGTTCTGTGAAAGCACAGATCCTGCCCTGTGCTGTATCTCACACTGCTGCTGCTCTCACTGACAGCAAAAATCCCTGACATTTCTCATCGCCTCGGTACACACACATTTTTTTTTGTGAGGCAGTAAGCAAGCAAATATAATGGCATTAAAAAAAAAAAAAAAAGGAAAAAAAATAAAAGAAAAAAAGGCACACAGACACCTGCAGTGAGTTTATTTTGACAAGTGTCATTTAGATGCAATAAGCTGCGATCATGTCTCCAGCGTGGCTGCAAACAGAGAGGAGCCAACTGGGTAAACAAACCCAGGGGCAGAGTGCGGCTTCTCTCGCCGGGTCAGGGGCTGGCGGAGAGGGGGAGGAACGGGATGATTTTAGGGTGGGCTTGCCGAGAGCTGTCTGCCCTCTCGGCCGAGCCCGGCGGTGAGGGCAGGAGCCGGCGGCTCTCCCGGCGGAGGCGTTGCCGTGCCCAGCTGCGGCGCCTGCGGGATGCTCTGGAGCGCAGGGATGCGGAGGAGGGGGGCTGCGGGAGGGGAGAGGGAGGCGTGTGCCTGCCTGCAAGGGGGCATTTCTTCCCTTACCCACACAAGCCGATGCCTACCCTGCTGAAGCAGTTAAACGGGGGAGAGCGGCAGCCCGGCTGGCAGATTCCTGCCCTGTGATATGCCAGCCACAGGGTGACGCAAGGGCTGGAAGGCTCCAACTAACAAGCCATTTTCACCTGCGTAATAAGCGCTAGTGGAGATACGGCAGCGGCGGCGGCTCCCGGTCCCCGCAGCCGGCCAGACCCCAGCGCGGCCGCAGCACCAGCCAGCCCGGCGGCCCCCGCAGCCCTTCGGTGGCCCTCGCTGCATCCCGAGAGCCGGAGATCAGCGGCCGCCTTGCAGGCAGCATGTCAGCCCCGCCGGACCCCCAGGACCTGCTGCTGACGGGCACCGGGGTGCACTGGGCTGCGGACGGGGCGGACCAGTACGAGACTGGGGCTCTGCTGCGGGATGGAGATGGGGCTCGGCAGCGGGAACAGCTGGGATTCGGCTCCGCCAGGGAACACCCGCCCGTTACCATGGCGACTGCATCCCCAGGTAAAAGGCGAGGGGTACCCAGGGATGCTTAACAAAGGGGCCCTGGCAGCACCATCTCCCGGTTGTCTCGTTCCTGACCCTTCCTCTGTTTTTCCCCAGCCTGGCTGCTTGGAAACATAGCTAACGAGTTAGTGAACGCATGTAGGGAAACAGAAAATAACGAGGAACTGCGGCCTTTGCAAATAGTTATTTTTCGCTGATGTGGGGGAGGGGGGCCGCAGGAGCCAGCCAAGTTCCCTAAAGCTCTTTGCAGTTTGTTAGGCACAAGACACCCAAATTTCAGGCAAATGTTGGAGGGTATTTGATTTCATCTGACTTGTTGTGTTTCTGTCCTCGTTTTTCATACACCTGTTCACATCTGGAGTGACAGATCTCAACGGAGTTACTTCAGCTATTCCCTGTGCACCTGGAATTCCTGCTTGGCCCCTTATGTTATTTCAACATGCAGCTTTTAATGGAGAGCCTATTCTGAAGTGTTTGTACATTTTGTGCATGCTTTTGGGACTTGTTCATTTATTTGTGGACTTCTTGCTTGCTGTGTTTTCTGCCTTTTGAACACTGAGGTGTGTTCAACTCCAGGTGCATTTAGTTTAGGGTCTAGGTTCATTGATTTTCAGTTTATTTTTGGGATGTGTTCAGTTTCCCTTGGTTTAGGGCTGCTTTCTTAGGAAAATGTATTAATAGCAGGTGTATATCTGTTAATGAACCCCAGAAGGCTTCAGCTTCTCGCACCTCCTGGTAGAAATGTTTGGGAGAAAATGACTCTTTCCTTCTTGTTGACACTTGCCTACTTTCTTTCCCATTGCTGCCTGTTGGAGAGCCCAGACAGCCAGAAACCCCAACCCTGGGGGAGCTGATGCATCCCATCTCACTGGGAAGTAGATGTTTCCATTACACAGCCTGAAGCATTAAACTTGTCTTGAGTAAGTTGAGGGTCAGGGCTAGGGCCAGGAATCGATCTCTGTTATGCAATAGCTGCAGGAGCATTAGGAACTACATTTTTGGGCTGAGTCCCTTCTAATCCCCTCCAGTCAATCAGCACAAAGAGTAGCTAGCTGGGAACAGCACAGTCTGTGTGGCTACGTGTGCTGTTCTGCTCATACCCACACGTGTGGTTTCGCAGGGTCTGAATGTGCATCTGTGCCCGTGTGTGCTCCCAACATGGATGTTTCCCTGGTGTCTGTCTCTCTGCTTGATGTGACCGAGTTCGGGGGTAAAATGGGATCTAATGCCCCTTGGCTGATGTGGGAAATGTTTTGCTGTTTTGTAGCTCTGGGCAGGCAGCTAATCTGCTGATGTGCTGCTCATTCGCTGAACTGAGTGTTGGGTTGTGAAATGTGACTTTCTACTGGAGGCAGAGGCAGATGGCTGGGAATGTCAGGCTGCTTGAGTGTGTGTGAAGAGGGGCAGGACTGGGGTCTCCAGGCAGGGCTGCCTCAACCATATAATGACACAAAGAAGGGGAGGAAATAATCTTGTGAGCTTTTTTTGTTCACCGATGGATAAAACTATGGCCATGCTTAGTCTTAGCATACAGAACAAAGAGGGGTGGTCTCTTAAACTGTAAATCACCATTAAATGGAATCACTGTGAAGCTGCTTACCTTTAATGAAGGCTTCTTCAGGCTTGACATGATCTGTAGATTTGCACTTAGAGAATGAAGAATAGACAGACAGACAGAAAGAAAAGAAAAAGAAAAAAGAAAATTTTCAGCTTTTGGAATCGTCTGCAAAGGGGCTTTAGATGTGTTTGTTTGCATGTGTCAAACTGTGACAAGGTGGAGGGAAAGTGAGTGATACAGACCTTTTTTTTGGTGTTTGCTGGCTGTGGACCGTCAGGCTGTCAAATCAGCAGTACCATAAAAGTAGTAACGTGCTTTAAACATTTCCCATTTTGTTTTCCCTGTTCAATAAAGAACCGTTGTGTGGCTGTGTGCATGTCTGGCCGACCATGTCAGACAGAGCAGCATCCCAAGCAGTGCAGCCCTGTGCACGCAGTCTCGCTCTGTTTGTGGCTGCAGCAGGTGTATTTCTGTTTCACACTACCTAGAGAGCCACGACTCCCGCCCCCTTCACCGGGGGAAGTAAATAATTTCCTTGTTCTCTCCGTGTGACTAAGTATTCATAAGTTTCTGAATAAGAAGACTGTCATATTGTTGAATATCTGAAACTGTCAAGTTTTTCTGAAAACGCTTTTTTCTCCTGCTCAGAGAGATTCCTGCCTGTTCCTAAGCTATAGGAACGGACCCAGCGGGAGATATGCAGCTCCAGCTTTTTTACAACTGCCATAGTCTGCCGTAAACTCAAACACTCCTGACACAATGGGCCATCTGGGGACACTTTAGACAAGGAGCAATCCATCCAAACAAGAGTGAACTGGACAGAATAATTTTCAGGTAGCTTCCCAGCACATCTTGTATCTTCCTCCACACCTGTCAGACCGGTCTTCTCTTTTTGTGAAAACCATGGTTATGCTCTCTGAGGCAAGAGCAGGGTTTGGAGTCTGGGAGATTCTCCCGGCATGAAAATAACTGAAAACAAATGGTGGGAATTTATCACAGGTTGTGCAGATATTTTCTTATACAACCTAAAAATTTCCAAACTTTCCTGATCTTGGCTTTTGTTTTAAGTTTGAAAACCAGCAGGGATTGTTGAAAGGTTCAGGAATATTTTCAAGCTGGCTGTGGGCCTGGCTTTGAGCCAAGCTGGCTTTGTGTCAAAACCTGGTGAGTGGTTTCTGAATGATGAAAAGTAATGGATTTCACTCCCCATTCTTTGGATCAACCAAAATCAGCAGTGATTGAGACTGCAGAAAAAAATTCCCATGAGGAGTGGAAAAGTGGAAAGCTCAGAGATTTCTCAAGCAAAGTCAGGGCAACTGGGAGCTGCAGATCCCACATCAGCCTTTCCTCCTGCAGGGCTCCAATGAAGATAAACTCCAGGAGCTTCTGGGCAGGGATAAGGCTGTTTGTCCTGCTTTTATACTTGGCCCCTGAATTTTGCTGAAAATGTCTCTGTTCCTCAAATGCAGAGTTTTCCTCCTTCCCAAAAATGAATTTGGTTTAGGGGGACAGGACCTTGCAGGCAGCTCTTGCAAGGACTGGTGAGCGAAGCGGTCCTGAAGGGCTGGTGAGCAGTTACATGTTGGTGAAAAGAGCCCCATGTCACCCAACACACCATCTGGTCACAGATTCTGTTATTTTATTTTTATGCACCAACGGTGATTAAAATCCCTTGACAGGGATTATTTCCAAAAATATTATACAGGCTACCAGGCATTCCCCAGGATAAATACATATTCTTTCCTCCAGAGAAATGGCAAAATGTTAGGATGGATGGTACCTCCATGCTGGACGTGTTCTTCGGGGAAAAATAGCAGGAAAAGGACAGCAACTCATACAAATGGTGATTCCTGTGTGAGGATGTGGGAAATTTCATGCAGCCTGGTGCATGGGTGGGTATCTGTAGGGTGGTGTAGACAGTGATGTTATGCCCCCACATCCATGCAGCTGAGATTGAGAGAGCTGCCAGCTCATTCTCACTCCAGGCCTTCAGACAGGGTACAGCAGGCAGGACATCCCTGGCAATCCTGGCCCGTTTCCAGCTGCCTCCAAAGACAGCTCATATGTGGGGTCCAGCTGCCCAAAGGAGAGGAGGCCAGTGCCACAGGGGATGGCATTAATAACTGGGACGTGTCTATGGGGACACAATGGGATGGTGAATATGGCCTGTGGGAACCCTTCTGGAACAGCATTCAGGGGCTGGTTGGGATCCCCTGGGTGCCTCAGTGGTGTGGAAGTCCTGTGCTTATGGGAATAACAGCGCCAATTTGGTGTGTGCCAGTGAGGGAAGGAGGGACTCAAAACTGCTTGGATGAGGCAGATGAGTTGAGGAACAGCCTCTGCCTGCTGAGGAGCAGTGGGAGACCAAATCCCAGAGGTGTTTCATGCTCTGATAGGCGTAGATATAACACACAAGACTGTGAGGGGTGTTGGCTCCCACAGCGTCATGATGAGGACAGTCTCTAAGGTCAGTGCTTTAAGTAAAGACATTTTTTAAAACATTTTCTAATTCACATGATTTGTAGAGATTGAGTTTGAATATATGTGCAGTGCACCCATGTGTTCTCGCCATGAGCTAACCTACCACCCCAACCCCTCTGCCTGCAAGGGACTGCAGTGAGGTGCTCCTGCCATAAGCCTGAATTGGTATTGATAATGCTGCACTAGTGAATCTCAGTTTATGGTTTCTCTCCAGTTACTGGGGAGGGTGAGTTACTGGCAGCTTTGCGTCTCAGCATGAAAGAGATTTCTTATGGTCTTCAGGCAGGCTGAGAGCATGGTGGCTCACCTGGGTGGAGAGAAGTAGGTGTGAACTGCTTGGGTTTGGCACTGCTTGGGTTTGGCACTGACACTTTTTGGGATGCCAGATCATGGACAAACACAGCAGGTTCCCCAGGACAACTGGCTCTTTGTGGCCTTCCTACCCTTTTTCCCAGGTCTTGCTCTAGGAAGAACTCCCTCTCCCCAAGCATCCATGGCAATGTGCTGCTCACAGCCACTGCACTGGAAAGGCCAAGATCCAAACCCTGATTTATCAAGTTGCTGTAGAAAATCGTGATATGGTGGATTCACTGACCTAAGCACGACACAGGGGAGCCTCAGCAGGTGTTTGGAAATATGTCCAGAACTGCCAGGCAATCCTGCTCAGATTGAACCACCTGAGGCCAGATTTAGTCTCACTTTGGAAGAGTATATATTCATGCCAATTCTACAATCAACTTTTCAGTCCTTTCTGATTTAGACAACTGAATTTAGTTTTTCTCTGCTGTCTGGATTAGCCACTCAAAACTTCCGATCTACTGCTGTGAGTGAAGGGGACAGGGATCATTTGGTAGAGGTTCTCCCCATTCCCTGGTGTTTTGTTAGTGCAAGCAGATTTTGCAGAGAGGGACAGGAACAAAGCGGATTTCTTCTTGGATCTTTCTGTTCTTGTAATCCTCATGAAGCTTGACAAAGTAGCCTAAGCCCACAGTTAGTCATCAAAAAAAAAAAAAAAAAATCCTGTTGAAATACCATCCTTCATTCTCATTTGTGTAAAGTAGGAGCAATGGCTCCTGTTGGGTTTCTCCAGCAATGCTCTGCATTTGGGGTGCTCTCAGAGGTGCATAAAAACTCCTGGTTTAAAATCTGTGCAGCAGTGTAGTTCTCAACTCCATACAGATCAAAATGCAGCTGGTTTTGCCCTCCCAGGGATGCAGGTAGTTTTGTCTGCTTTGACTGCCACACTGATAAATTTTCTTTAGCCTTCAGGGCTGCAACTGGGTTGAGGAAGAGGATGAGGCAGATGAAAGAGCAAAGTAGCACCAGGGAGGGTGACTCACCTGCCTTATTTTAATCTTCATCACTTAGTAATGAAATGTTTTATTTATAGGCAAGGAACTGAGGGGGAGACTTTGGGGAGGAGGAGAACAGCGTGGAGGGGAGAGGCTTTGGATGTCCCAGATACTGCAAGTATTGGGTTTTGTGAGCTGTGGTATTTTCTGGGCTGTGAATCTCCCCTGGGCTGGGTGGTTCATTATCTCTCACTGGTGCAAGGGTCCCGGGAGACACATCTGCCTCCTTTTTCCTTCAGCTCTGGAAATGCCACTCAATGACATGTCTTACACTTTATTTTTACCAAAAAACCTGTATTGTGCAGGTATCAGTCTGTCTGGGGACAGCGACCCCAGAAAATGCCTGCATGTTGCCTCTGTTTCAGTGCTCCCAGAAAAGTTTGGGCAGATCCCACAGGTCTGTTTATCATGTCCTCACAGACTGTCCCATGAAGGGATCCTGGCCCAACTGTGTGGCCTGGATTTGCCCAGGACGCTCAGGACTACAGGCTCAGGCTCTGCTTTCAGTCCTGAGACCTGATTTGACCCCAAGACCTAATTATTTTGTGCACAAGTGTTTTAGCCTAAAGTTCCTGAAACAACCAAGGAGTTGTGCTGCAGGTCCCCATCATCAACAGGGCAGGGAGCTTTTTTAATGGGTGACTTCTTAGGAATTTCCCTCACTCTCCCTCCTGAGTAGTTGGTACCTCTAAAATGGGCCACGTACGCACTAAGCTTTTTCATTTTTTGTGTAGCATTTTTGTCCTCATGTCTGTTCTTCGTGTTCTATTCTCTTACTTCTAAATCAGGACTGCTTACAAACTTCTGGGAGTTCATGTTTTTCTTGGGTTGTTCATTGTTAGTTCTTTTCAAAAGAGAAGTTGGCTTCCACATAGCAAACCATGTTTCAAGTAATGAAGCATTATTTGTAATTAGTTTTCTAATTTAGGAAAAGCTGTAGAGTTGGCATGATTCAGCACTCAGGAGCAAACCTCACATTAAGTGTTCTTGTTTGTTAAGACATTTCTGATTTATGGTCAGTCTATTCCTCCAAGAAACCTTGTACCTTGAAGAGAGAGAATAAATTCTTGGCACTCACCTGCAAGGCAAGACTTGAAATATAGAGGACCTTAATCACCTATTTAGTCCTCCTTGTTTCAATGAAATATTTAAGATTCTAATTTTATGGAACATAAGTGCATTCTTAACTGCTATTAAAATTAGGATGGTCTTAAGCATATGCATAAAAGTGAGCATGTTTTGTTTAATTTAGGGATAAATTAAGTAGAAGATATATCATGGATAAATTGGCTTTATTACCCATTAGACCAGACTGCTTCAGGACACTTGCATGTAAAATGGAAGCACCAGCACTTACCTGTCTCATTACAGCACTGTGAAAATTAACCTTTAAAGAGGTCAAAAACTTAGAATGAAAATCATAATAAAGCTGCTGTTATTTATTTTGATCTATCATGTGCATCTAGGTGAGAATAAAAATTGTTAGAAATTACTACATCCTTCATAAGCCTGTCTTTCAAATACTGAGGTGTTACCTCATAAGCATTGGCTTTGTACTTTAATATTCCTTAAGAGCGGGCTTTCCCATCTTTATTTAAATAACAGCCGATAAAAGAGTTATTTGCATATTTCTTTCACTGTTGTTATGAGTCTCCTGCCCTTGATACAGCCTCCTGCTATCATGAGATCTTGTATGAGAAAAGGTAGCTGGTTCTTCAGAGATTATTTCAACACAATTTTCATTAACAGCTGCAGCATTCCCATCATCTTCACACAGCAGTGACTCCCATCCCGGGTGCAGTGCTGCAGTGGGGTGTTTGTTTGGGCACAGGAGATGATGGAGCAGGGTGAGATGTTTTCTGCACTGGGGTGACTCTGCAGACCTGCAGAGTTATGCCAGTTCAAGGCTCTTCTGTGCCATTCAGGACATGAGTTATGTCTAATTTTTCAGCAGTGCTCAATTTATTAACTGCAACTCATTTACTGCTGGTAGCTTTAAAGACATCGAAGGGACTTGTTAACTGTGGCCAGTAAAAACCAAATGCATGGGGCAGCCTGGTCAGAGTGGAAACTTTCCTGCTCCTAGTCCCTTGGGAACTTGTGCTTCTCTTGTCTCTGAAGGGTTTTTTTCTGTCCAAATTATCAGTCCATATCTTGGGTGCACATGTGGGTGCCCCGGGGTGAGGCCTGTGGCTGAGAAGGAGGAAACACCAAGTCTGGCAAGCGCTTTGTATCCCAAACAGAGCCCTAGGTGCAATCCTTCACCCCATCAGAGCACCCATGGGCATTTCAAAGCCATAAATGCAGAAGCTGCGGATCCAAATGACATCCCCAGCTTTCCCTGCACTGCATTAGTCACTGGCTGCATGATCAAACAAAAATCCTCACCCTGGGCAGGCTCTGCAGCACAGCTGGGCAGAGAAGGGCTGCAGACAGCCTGAGCCATCGGAGTTTGTACTGCTAATCTCCTGCTGAGCCTGGGCTCCTCCACACAGCTCCCAAAAACACTCAGGGGCACCTGTGAAAGAACCACTGCAGGCACAGACTGCATTTAAGGATTGTGATCTGTAAGAGAGTTCTGCCGTTCACAGGCCTAATCCATCCCCTAAATAGGGGCCTGCACCCCCACAAACATCATTTTTCGTGTCAGGAAGGTGGGGACTCCCTCACCCCACACAGATCTTGGTGCACACATAACCAGCAGAGCAGCTCTGCTTGGAAATTGTTTTAATGCCAAGCTCATGGGCAGGCCAAAGGGCTGGATCCTGAGCACAGCCTAAACGTTGCTCTAAATCTGCCAGCACCGTTCAAGTGTTCCCCCGAATCCAGGTCAGCTGCATCCCTGTCCCTGTGTGAGGCACCGAGGCCACGGCCGGGGTGGGAGGTGAAACCCGCAGCCAGCAGAGCTGGGGATCAGTGTCTTATCTCTGCTCTGATCTGTGGAGCAGCATTCCATGTGCTTTGTGGGAGGGGGAATGAGGTTTCACAGTTAGCAGCTCTCCTCTGGCTACTGGAGCACGGAGGGGTCTGAATTTCAATCAGTCTTAATTGGATCTTTCCCGTGATGTCCTTAATGCAGAGGCAAACGAGATGCACTTGCTGCTCATGTGCATAGGAGATGTTTTGCATTTCGTGGTATTTTCATTCCTGTTGACTTCAGCACCGAAGCACGATGCAGCACTCTGGAAATTAGATGTGCGCTTCAGCTGAACTGGAAGCTGAGCTGCTCCATGCAGGTGTAGCTGTGTGATATGAGCAGCAGTCATTTACAGACTGGTTTTAGTAAAATGGGAAACATCTTCTTCTGCTCCTTATAAAAGTTACAAAAATGTGTATCACAGTTTTTTCGTCTTCTGTTTAATGCTCATCTCTATCTAAGGATGTAGCATGTTTGTCAGTTTGCCGGGTTGGGGTTTTTTTGGTATTTTTTCCATTTTATTACAAAGGTTTATAGCTTTGGTAAACATCATTGAGCAAATGCTCTAAACTGAAATATTGCTATGCACTAAATTTTAATTGAGATGGTTGCCTGTAGGGCTGACCTAAAGCTGAGGCTGATTCCTCTCTTTTGCAGCTTTTGCAGTTCTTTAAAAAAAGACATAATGCAGCATTTATGTAGTTGCTGATTTCTCTACTGCTCTAGCAAATTATCACTGGAGTTGAATGTAGAATTGATTCCTCATAATTTCCTGGTTTTCCTGAAAGTCTCTGTTTCTAACCTGTGATTCTCAGAGTGTAATTAGTTTGTAGGAAAGGTGTTTGGGCCCAAAGGTGACACTCCAAGATAATGTTTGAGAGTTAAAATCCCAGAGGAGTCACCTCCTCTGAACACATTGTTTACGGAAAAAATAAAATAAAAGTGGTTTGGAACCTCTGGGCAGTAGCTCCATTTATCACTTTAACTAAGTTAACAAATTGGCTGCTAAGTGGCATCTTTGTTGCTGGCAAGAGAGGATTTTTGTTGATCCTCAATGTTTTAGGTGGTATCTATTTTTCTAAGTAAAAAGTTCCAGGAGTGTTTAATGAGGGTGCGTTGCATACAGTACTGAAAAGTCAAACAAGCAATTAATTGATTGCATGGACAGATGTGGAGTCATTAAGTAAAACCTGGATTACTTTTACATGGATGAAATAGGAGCTCTGCCTATGAAAATGCATACCTACCTCTGCTGCCAGGACACTGGGCCGAATTTTCTTAAATTGAATTTTTTTTAGAAATTTGTCATTCGACAAAAAAATTCTCCCCAAGAGATACATGGATTAAAATATTAATAAAAATAGTGAAATCTTAGAAACCTTTGCTTTTATAGTGGGACATTTATTCCAAATATACATAAAATCCATTTTAAAAGCACTAATTCCAGCCTGCAAAGCTCTTAATCTATTTTAGAATTGCCATGTCATGTACGTTTTTTCTGTTGTGGTTTGTTTTTTGGTTTGGTTTTTTTTCCTACCCTAAAAAATACCGATGGAGATTATGGAGGATTATCTGAGCAGTTATCATAGTAAAAGCCAGTTGCCATTTTGGGAATTCTTCTTTTTCCTCAAAGTCCTTTTGACATTAGCCTTTATAATTTGGTGCTGTGTAGTGGACGTTCAGGTCAGAGCTGAGGAGACAGGCCTGGGGATTAATGCTGTGTGAAATATATGCAATCTCCTTCCACTTTGAACGTGCTAAGCAGACCATGTATAATGCCTGGAATATTTGGTAGATCTGCCAGGCCTTGAAGATGGCATTTGTAATATTTGTCTAGCTATATGTATTTTTACATGCTTGTCCCTCCCTGTGCCATTCAAACTCTATTCAAAAGTGAGCAGAGGGGGCTGAACAAAGACTGAGAAGTGAATGTACCATTCCCAGGAGGAGATTTTAGAGTTTGGGCTTCTTTTTTTCCCCCCTCTCTGTGCTGTTGCTTTGTAATGAATCGTTCTTCTAACCTACTTTAAATTGAGCTTCTAGCATGCTGGATGTTTTGCAGATGAATCATACTGTGCAATGCACTTATGCATATCTGCTGTGCAAGTACATTGTCAGCTTGTATTTGATAACCTACCAGCAAGCAAGATCTTTTTTTTATGGAAGCTTGGGATACTAGCATCCCTGTCCAAGTGAGAATAATGCAACAACCACTGTTAATAAATCAGCCTGGGTCCGAGGATGTCTCACCACTTTCGCTGCATCCTTGATTAGCATTATCCTCAGAGGTATAAATTAAAGAGGAAAATATATAATCTGGGAAGCTTTCCAGCATCATCTTTGAAAATGAGAGCTCAGTGCTTTGCTGGGATTTCTCTGGTGGAGGAATGCTAATAGCAATGCTGAAGATGTGCCCCGATTGCACCCTAAAGAGGAGGAAGATGAACAGAATAGCTTAATTTTTTTCTTTCTTTGTCATCAAGATAATTTCTGATGTGATCTACACTGGGTGAACAGTTTCTACACGGTTCTGTGAATTATCTCAGAAGCGCAGCTTCAGATGCTCCCTTTTCTACTACTTGTTCCCTTTGTCTGACAAATGCATAAAATCTGGTGCATGTTTTCCCACCTCAGCCTGCAGACAACTGCCTGCAGCTGTGTGAGAGTGGACACAGTCCCTCTGAGACACTGGCCAAAGTCTGAGCTTTGGCAGTAAAGATTTCAGGAATTTCTTCTGACTGTTCCTGCAAGGTGTCATCACAGCTGGATGGTAACTCCTGACACCTCCCTCCCCGCCAAGGGAAGAAAACTGTGCTGCAGAATGTGCTGATTTGAAAGAAAAAAAATTCACAGGGAGGGTTTGGTTTTTGCAATGTTCCAGCTGTGCTAAATGAGCAGAAAGGGGAGTTTTCAGCATATCAGCAGCATCTTGGAAATGGAAATGCCACATCTTCCAGCACTTTCTGAGCAGTCAGTTTTCCCCTTCCCTGCCCATAATCCACTCGGGTCTTTGGCATTTACTGGAACTAGGAGTTTGGCATGACTTGTTCTTGGAGTCTTGCTGTATAATGTCTGTGTGTTTCTATTTGCTTTCCCTTGGCCAGCTCTCTGCCAACATCTTCTGTGGCTTTCCAAGAGATGGTGAAAAGCACAGAATGCAAGACAAAGCTGTTGTTTCTCAGGTTGCCTTTTGGGGAGGCATAAAATGCCTTTATTACTATTTTCCTCTTGGGTCATCTAATCCACAGGGCAGTGAAGGGTCTTACAAACAGCCCCCAGGCACTGCATTTGAACTAGTTGTGGGTCTGATGAGGCCCAGGCAGTGCCAGGCTTCTCCAAAGAGGTTTTGGCTTCATCATCAGTGACTCAGTTTACCGGGCCTCTCAGGTTGAGGCTCCAAGAAGTCATTTCTCTCCTCTGAAAAAATGTAGGCCAGTTATTTTTGCTTAGGTTCCTGAAGACAGTTCATTTCTTTTCCCCTGAATTTTATTACTTTTAAATTAACATTAAGGATCCTTAGTTATGTTTTACAAAGGCATTCACCCTTTCAGCTCAACAAAATAGGGGGAATATCATGTGGTATTTGCCAGCTCTAGTGACACTGGTAGATTTGCTGAAGCAACGTGTTTCAACATTTCCAGACATTTTTCCTGTGGAGCTTTCTCTTCCATAGAATGGTTTTTTGTTTCCCCTTGATTTGAGATGAAAAGAAAATTGAAAATAATATGAAATTTTCCCACAGGACAGAATTTCTTTTGCAATAGCTCGGCTTCTAGGTAATGCCAGGAATAACACAAACCACTGCAATCAGTGTACTTAGTCTCAACTCTGCATTTATGACTTGTTCCTTGACATTTCTGTCTGAAGAATAATGACATAAACACACTTTACTCTCAGCTTGAAAATACCCATTAAAACTGAGAGCTACTGCACCAGCAAGTAGGGTTTGTGAGCATCTATTTAATGCAGTAGACAGGGTTGTGACCTTGGTTCTCTGTCACTGAAAATGAAATTGCCTTCTGGTTCAGCCCATCTATTTGCTTCTGAGCTATAACACCAAGCAGGCTATTCTCTCTTCATGGCTGATGACTTTGCCAGCACTGTGGTGAAGAAGGCATGAAGTGTTCTCCAAGCCAGCAGCTGCCCAGAGTCCTTGGATTTAAATAATTATCATAGAATCATAAATCATAGAATGGTTTGGGTTGGAATGGGTCTTATAGATCACCCAGTTCCAAGCCCCACCTATGGGCAGGGACACCTCCCACTATCCCAGGTTGCTCCAAGCCCCATCCAACCTGATCTTGGACACTTCCAATGATCCAGGGGCAGCCACAGCTTCTCTGGGCAACCTGTGCCAGGGCCTCACCACCCTCACAGCCAAGAATTTCTTCATAATATTCAACCTAAACCGACCCTCCTTCAGCTGAAGGCCATCCTCCCTTGTCCTATCACTGCATACCCTTGTCCAAGGTCCCTCTCCAGCTCTCTTGGAGCCCCTTTAGTCACAGGAAGGGGCTCTAAGGTCTCCCTGGAGCCTTCTTTTCTCCAGTCTGAGCAGCCCCAATTCTCTCAGCCTGTCTTTATAGATGTATTCCAGACCTGTGGTAGCTCTCTGCTGGACTCATTCCAACAGGTCAACATCATTATGTAGTGCTCCTTCTTTACACACTTAAAAATGTGACTTGCCTATTGATGCCAAGCAAGGGAAGGAAAGTGAGGGAAGACAGCAAATCAGACTCTTTCTTCCTAGTCTCTATACAAGACTTTTCTTTTTGAAAAGCCCTCCCCTTCTCACGCTGTATGAACAGGAAAGCAAAACAGCTCCCCATGAGGGGGAAGTGAAGCCTTTAGGAGCCATCAGGTTCCCTTTCCTGACCCTAAACTTGGAGGTGCAATGACAACTACACCCTCAGGTTTGCTGTGCAGCTTGTTTTAGTCAGCTTTTCAGGGAAAAAATGATCTGTTCCAGAAGTTTTCAACCAATTTCAGACCCATTTAACTGCGTGGCAGCAACTGACAGAGCAGGTAAGATCCAAATCTTACCAGGAGTCTTCTGCTCCTGCCTGCTCCCAGCACCAGGTGTCCCAGGCTTTTACAACTTTTAGAAATTAAAAGCCAGATGTGAGCAAAAAACCATATTGAGGAAATAATCTGCAGAGTTGCTCACTCAGATTTCTGGTTTCAGCTGCTCTGCTGTAACCAGTTAAGGGATGTTTGCTCCTGATGTTTGGTGAAACTGCCAGGAGAAATGAGCTACACTAAAAATCAGTGTAGGCAGAAAGGTAAAATTGTATAAATTACACAGGAGTGTCAGTCCAGGGAGGAGAGGAAGTCAGCATGGAGGGGAAAATGAATAGCAAGAAAAAGAAATCCCAACTACTCTCAAGAATTTGGATTTCCCAGGTGATGGATTTCTCATCAGTTTATGAAGGGAATTAAGTAATTTGATGCTTGTAGGGGTTGGGGATTAAGTTTATAAACTCAGCAGGTGCCTTTTGGTCCACATCTCCTCTGCTCACGACATCTGGAAGCAAACTTCGCCTGCAAAATCATCTCCCTCCACCCTTTGTTTAGTTGGAGCAATTAACATAATTGCTTTTAAAAAAGGCTTTTAAATGCATTTTTGCTTCTCAATTATTTCTTTTAGTCATTTGAAAGGGCATGAAATCCCCATTCTTCAAGGCAGAGACAGATCTGTTGAGCCTTTCACCATGTGAGTAGCACCTGGAGGAGTGCTGTGCCACAGCAGGACCCAGTGTGTTGTCTTCAGTCTCCAGACCCTTGGAGGCTGGCTGAGCTCTCCCAGCTCCTACATCTAGCACTGGTAAACTACAAGGAATGCCATGAAAAAGCAGAATTATCTTGGACACCTGTATAAACATTCCGAATAAACAGGAGGAGGTTATGCAGGAGCAGGGCACCTCAGCATGAAGAGCCAGCTTCCTAAACACGGGATGGGAAACCCCAGATGAATCCAGCAGAGAAGGACTGGGGTGTTGAGGGTCACAAGCCAAACCCAAGCCACCATAGGCTGCAAATCTTGTGCTGTTTTGCTGTTGCTGAACAGCAGATGCCGGGCTGAGATGTGATGATGTGTGTTTTGTGGGCATGATGCAATAAATGGCCTGGGGATGAGTGTGGTGTCCAGTCTGGAGCACAACACATCAGGAACAATGCAGAAAGCCCAGAGAGGGGCGAGAGGGATCAGATGTCAGGAAAATCCGACCTAGGAGGGAAGATGGAAAGAACCAGGCTTGTTTAAGCTAAAAGAGAGAATCACTGGGGCACAGAACACGAGCAGTCTCTAAGCACATTGAGTTCATGAAAGCCCAAGCAAAGAGCCCGAGTCAACCTGATCTCCAGGAATGGGTGTGGCTTCAGCTGCCAGACTGAGATTAAACATTTGGAGAAGACTTTTGGATAATGTGGACCGACAAAGAAACACAGGTTGCTGGGTGGGTGGTGGCTGAAGCTGAGGTGCTGGAGTGGGCAGTGCAGAGAAGCATCACCCAGATGGCAAAGGAAGTGATGCTGCTGCCTGGGGCCAGTGATGGAACTAGGACTTTCAGGCCTTTCTGGCCCTGTTTTTGGTGAATGTATAAGCTGAGGTGAGGGATGGCAGCAGGAAATACACGAATTTTTTCTTTTCCCATTTTTAGCTTGGTTCCTGCTCTGTACAAACCAGCAGCTTTTGTTACTCTTTGAAAATGTGCATCAACCACAAGTCACAGAAAAGTAGGAATGGCTGATATTTTTGTGTTTCGGTGTCCTTTTTATGGAAATTACCTATTTTTTAAAAGAAAAATAGCTTTATGTGTGTTTTGCAAGGAAAGCCCTGCTTTCCTTAGGGGGAGTGGGTGAATAACTCCTGCAGATAAACCTCAACAAAGAATTCAATGGCTTAAGTTGGACAAACAGCAAACTTCAGCATAAAATAATAACAAGGATTTTTAATAAATGCAGGCTTGGCAGGGAGAAGTTATAGAAGATAAAGTGTGCAGTGCTAGCTGGATACTGACAGCATAGTGCCTGCATCCATGGAAGGAGGAAATGGAAAAAGATACAGCAACCACAGTCTTATTAATCTGATTTAATTAGTATTGTTGCAAACATAAAGGTAAAGGCAAAATGGGAAAAGTGCATCATTGATTTATAAATGTGGAGTGTGAAGACAAACTTGATCGTTTGCTTCAGTAAGACATTGATTGTCTTCTGACTGGGTTTCAGTGAAGTGTAAACCCCTCTCCGCTGGGGAGACAGGCTGAGAGCTCTGGGGTTGTTAATCTGGAGAAGAAGACTCCAGGGTGACCTCATTGTGACCTTCCAGTACTTAGTGGGAGCTTATATAAAAGAGGGACAGTGACTTTTTGTGTGGGCAGATAGTGATAGGACAAGGGGGAATGGGCTTAAACTAAAAGAGGGGAGATTCAGACTAGATACTAAGAAGAAATTCTTCACTGTGAAAGTGATGAGACCCTGGCACAGTTTGCCCAGAGGAGCTGTGGCTGCCCCATCCCTGGAAGTGGCCAAGGACAGGATGCCTGGGGCTTGGAGCAACCTGGGACAGTGGAAGGTGTCCCTTATGTACAGAGT
Source organism: Daphoenositta chrysoptera (assembly GCA_013397915.1). Lineage (NCBI taxonomy): Eukaryota > Metazoa > Chordata > Aves > Passeriformes > Daphoenositta > Daphoenositta chrysoptera. Next base: position 79,400 of record VZRO01004059.1, on the reverse strand, counting down.
CACTATTGCTCTGTGATGAAACAGTGAAAGCAATAAGAGCGACATCAGAGAAAAAGAGTTGAAATGACTCTTGTTTTCAATGTTTTTGATTTGCTTTGAAACAGTCTTACTTAAAAAAAAAAAAAAAAGCAAAAGAAGAGGAAAAAAATTACAGTTTTATAGAAATTAATTTTTCCAGCCAATTTTTTAAGTAAAAGTTCCCATGCTTCTCAAAGGGCAAGGAAATAATCAATGAACATTGTTTGGAGAAATGTAGCACCTCTTCCCAACTTTGCTAATATTGGTGAGAAAACAGCATTTCCTCAGACCAACTTGTGAGCCAAATTTGGAAATTATTCCCTTTATACTGCTCATGAATATTAGAAGTGTGAGCTGTGCTGCTTAATTGTAGCTTCTTGTATGAGTCACATGATTATTTAATGAGGATCCTTGATTGAAGGTATGAGCAAACACATCTCTTATACACACTTGATTGTGCTAATTTCAGGGCTCATCTTCTCTTGATGCTGATACATAACACGTTTGTCATTGGCCTTGGCAAACATTTATTTGCCAGAAAAAATTCATTTCTCAAGGATCAACAAAGAGTGATACATGGATTTAGCTAAAATAAAATGTGTAACAGAACAATGGAGTCATAGAATCACAGAATCATTTAGGTTGAAAAAGACCTTTAAGATCATTGAGCCCAACTGTTCCCCCAGCACTGCCAAGGTCACCATTAACCCATGTCCCCAGGTGCCACATCCACATTTCTTTTAAATCCCTCCCTTCATCACTTCCATATCATCTCCCCTGTAACAAAATTAAGAAAATAACATTAAGATTCACTTGTGAGGTACACTTAGGTGGCAGCAGCATGTGTCCAGCTGTGGGAATTTTATTATGTGAAGTCAGAATCCTCTCCAGGAAATGCTGATACGTTTGCTTTCTTAGCTCTGCTGTAAGTTGGGATCTTGGGGTTGTTTGCATTTCAGGTATGTTTAGGTTTCTCCTGGGCATGAGGGTGGCTGTAATTCTCACCTCAGAACAAGAGTGGGTGTTGCAGCTCCAATATAGCTGCTTCAGTGCCACATCTTCTGCCGATCTCTGGGTCTCATCCTGCATCCAGCATTAATGGGGAATCACAAGGTCCTCAAAAGATCTCCACAGAATCATAGACAGGCTTGGGTTGGAATGGACTTCAAAGGCCATCTAGTTCCAGTTAGAGGAGACAGGTAGTTTTTACCACCTGTGGTACACTGCTTGTGCAGCAATTTTCTTATGAAAGTTTCTTTATTAAGTGTGGGGGGAAAAAAACCCTTTATGTTTCCTGAAGACTCTATTAAAGCACACAGCTACACCAGATTTCAGAAGAGCCTTCTCTGAAGTACCTTTTCATTGGATTTAAAGATCTGTTTTGTGAATATAAAACATGATATATGTGATCTTCCCCCTGCCTAGCAGCAAAGGCTGATGCTGATGTAGGACAGAGTCAACGACCTGCCTGGATTGAAAAATAATCTTTATTTTTCACACTGTAAAGGTCAGTACAGCTGCACCAGTTCAGGATACCTGACCTGCTTGATTGTTGAAGTTAGAGATTTTTTTTCTGTAGTACAAAAATGAGATTATCTGTTTGGAAAGTGACTCCACAGGTACAATACAGTCATTTTCTGTTCCAGCAATGATTCCGCCACCATTTCAAATATTGACAATTATTTCCCAGTTCAAGTGAATGTTGTAAATTCACTGTGGTGGCATGGCTATTTCCAAAATTCCTTAGTCTATGTGTTGGTTTAAATTATGAACAAACTGTCCTTTCAAACACAGCTGCCAAGCCAGCCACAACCCCTTGAACCATAAACATAATCAAAAGCAAATTCTTTCCATAACACAACACTGTTTGTTGAATAGATTCACTGACCAAAGGAATGACAGATGAAGGAAGAAAAAAGGGAAAGAAATAACAGGCTTGGAAATCTGAAGCTGGGCATGGATAAACAAGAGGGGATCATGGCAGTTCTTTGAAAACACACGTTTTCGGAAGAAAAAATGGAGAATGGTTAGGAAAACATCTAGAAGGAGTGGTGTCAGGTGGTTGCTTCCTTTTTGATCGGACCAGTATTTTTCTCATAAAATATGAAGACCCAATTTTCAATATTTACAAATCTCAGTCTGTATGTAAGAAGGAAAAAAAGGTCTCAAATAGATCTCTGTGCATGCTTAAAATAATCTCGATATTCTCTGCTTTGCTGACTCAGCCTAAGTGGCCTGAGATTTTGAAGTGCTGGGAATACCCAAATCTTTTACCAGTTGCTGGTCTGGGAATGCTTCACCCCTGTTACAGAAAGGATTTTATTTAGAGAGGCAAACTCTGATGACTTCATGATTAGAAGATTTTAGCTTATGTTCCCACCACAGCAGAATCTCGTTGAGCTGGTAGCAGGGTGGCATTGACTAGAATAATTTTTCTTATTTCTGCTTGTGGCTGATGGTGCAGTTCTTGCTTGAGAGATTTGGTAGCCTCGAAGATATTTTCAACTGCAAACAGACACTTTCCCCCATCAACCACCATGGAAAGCCAAGGACAAAATCAATTTTTTAAATAGATCCCTAGACTTTTGATATATGGCTTTGAGGCAACATTGCTTTCCCCACTTAGAAGGAAACATATGCATTTTATGTCACCTTGAGTAGCTACAATAGCAAATTATTATGTTTTCTACAAAATGTTTGTGTTTTCTTTCACAAGTCAGTGGCCTTAAGCTTGTAAAATGGTGTTTAAGGGGTGTTGAACTCTGGGCATTTTTTCATTTCACTGTGTGCAGTGCTGAGACAAATTTCCATACAACCTGACATTCAAATGCTGGGATTTGAGTGGGGCTATAGTTAGCATCGTTATCCCATGGGGCAAAACCATGATTTCTGAGGAATTTAGGGAAGTTCTTTTGCCATTTTTCACCTGAGGATTTCTTGAGGATGTCCTGAGGATGGTCCAATTGAGCATCCATCACCATGTGATGCTCCCATCCAGCTAGACATCACCTTTGCAATACAAGATGCTCCCACATTTTAGGTGCAACACTGCCTGCTGAGAGCCCTGTATTTCAGGGATCTGAGGACAGGACATGGCACAGTTGTGGGTGTTGTGAACGCTATTTTAAAAGTTGGCTGCTGGCCCTCAAGGCTCTTCTGCACCAACAAAGGGCTTGGGTTGCTTCTCAAACCCAGCTGCATGTCTTGTTGCTCTGCTGTCTCTTCGCTCTTTCTGGTTCACAGACTGAATTAATGAAATAAAATTTATGTATTTCTGCCTGAGACTAGGAATTTTCACTTTCCTCAGGAAAACAAACAAACAAACCAAATAAAAAGTTGTTTTTATTAAATCCCAGGTGTTCCATTTTCTCCCTGCCACTTCCTTTCACTTCACTTTGGAAACTACTTATTACTTTTATGAAAAGTCAGCTTGGGAAAAGACACTGCACATAAATTGCAGTACAGTCTGCCACAACCACTGCACAACAAAATCTTTCTTCTTAGCTAAAATAAATGGCTGAATTTGGCAGAAACTTGCAAATGATGGGGTCGATCAAGTGTGAGCTCTTCACCCAATAACCTGCCAAGACCCCAAATCTCACCCATCTTCAATTCTGGCAGTGCAGTAGGGAATTCCTGTATCCCTTATTTGTGCTACAAATACCATTTTTTAACTGTGTAAAGCAGAAATTTGCACTGGTGAAGATGCTGGTGGTTTCAAGGAGGAATAATCTGGCCATGGCGTGGGCTTTTTATTGTTTTATAGGAGTGAAAATCTGGGCTGAAGCTAAGGAGAAAGGTGAAGGTGCAGGGATGAATTTTCTGTGAGGTGATTTGATTGGGCAACTGGAATGGGGACAGCCACCTCTTCTGCCCACATCTCTTTTCCTGTCTTTGTCCCTCTTTTCCCCATCCTCAGAGATGAGGAATGGTTTCCTCTTGGAGATGACACTCTTTGCCAGCAGCGTTTTGTGCAGAGGGGTGGGGATAACAGAGTAAGGGCAAGGTAGTGACAAAAGTGCTGATGTTTGCTCATGTGCTGTGCTGTCAGTTCACGGGTGGAAAACCTGATTAACACGTGAAGTCTTGATTTCTCCAGGGGAAAAAGTGTTTGGCCATGAATCTGCTGCTCCCAGTTGCACAGTTTGGGATGCAGCTCACACCAGCTGGTTTGGACCAAGGCAAAGGCAGGAGAGCGAGAGTGTCTGGCCACATCTCTCCTTCTGTGGGCTGGCTTGTTTATTTTCTGGCTGAATTTCCATGGGCAATGTGCACTTCTGCTGTTCTGCTCACTCTGAGGTTGTTACAACTCTTGAGCAAGGCAGGAAAGGAGAAAAGAAGCACCATTACCTATTTCAGACAGTAGCTGCTGGCATTGAAGGAATGCTGGACCCGAAAGTGGTACTCACTTTGCATTCCTCAGGCCTTGATTTTCTCAGAAGAAATCCCCTCTGTTGAATGCTGTGGTGTGAGGACAGAGTGTGATGTGGGGTAGGTATTCCCAGGGAGACCAAAATAAACACCACAGTGGGGATGTGAGTGCTGCTGATGATGTGGAGACACAAACAGGATCTCCGGGTAGAGAGAGAATGGGAAAGTGTTAAGAGAGATGCTGTGGGCAGTGGAAAGCAGGCAGTAACCAGCAGTTCACTACGGATGAGCCATCTCTCCAACCATCCTAGGCAGTGCCATGCCCTGTGGAGGTGCCATCCTGGCCTTGTGAGATGCAGTGCTCTGCCTGCCTGCACAAAATAGACCTCTCAGCAGGACTGAGCAGCTGTGCCCAGGAACAAAGGTGGACATTTGCCACCATCCAGGCTGTGAAAGCTGAATGGAACAATGAAGAACACCTCAGTCTTCAGCTTGTGGTGGTAACTGGTCTGCAGAAGGCTTTGGAAACCAGAGGACACCACCAGGAGGCCATGTTATGGAGGATTACATGGACACTGTAGGTCAAGTGGAGGGTGGCAATGGCACACAGAGGTTTGTAGGACAGAGGAGTGATGGTATTGACAGAAACCTCTGCTGTGCTCTGCTGTTGGTTTATAAAAGCTGTGAGGTGTGCAGCCCTGCTGAATAGCATTTATTTCCTAAGTGTAGTTTTCCAGAAGTCAAACTGTGCTGTTGCGCCTTCATTCCTAAGTACTCTAATACAGTCTGCCCCAAATACAATCTGCTGTGCCATTTCTCTGCACAAAATAGAGTCTTTTTTTCACAGCAGAAACTCCAGCAACCCTTAACTGGGTGGAGTAGATGAAAACATGTATTTGAATCCTGAAAAAATATGAAGCCTATTGTTAAGCCCTAAATGTGTTTTGAAAGGAGGTCTAAACAAAGAAGAAGTATTTACCACCGATATTTACTACCTCTTTTTACAGAATTCTGCCTCTCTGTTGTTCCTTTGAAAAATCTCTGCTGGAGTTCCTCCAGTAAGACCAGTGACAGCCACAACATCTAGAGTCTCCCTGCATGGGCTGTGCCCTGCTGTGAGTGCCAAGGGTGACATGTGGGGTGGCAGATCCGGACCCTTGGCCACTGCAAGCCAGCAGATCTCCACTGAGGTTTCTTCTCTGGTTCTTTGAGTTCAGTTGGCCTGTGGATTTGCAAAGCCTGTTCCAAAACCCTTCTGTGTCCCAGGGCTATCCTTGGGAAGGGTGAATCTAATCCCTCACAGTCTGCACTTTGCTGAATTTTCCTTGCTACAGTCCTATCTTGATTTTTTCCAAGAACATATTTGGCAATTGCTTAGAAGGCTTTCAGACCCCGCTTTCCATTTTCTTTGGATTGCAGGCATGGAAAACTGTGTGCACAATATGCTAAATACTTTCATTAATTTTACACTATTTACAAGTTGCTCTGTCTCCTGACCCCTCACAGCAGCTGATTAAGCTGCAGTTGACCTTTCTCTAATCTGCAAATTGAGAAATTTGTCAGCTATATCCCTTAGTTATGAAACTGGGATTATTCCAGCATGGATAAAATCTGAAGGCCATGAACTGCTCTAGTTGAGCTTCTCTCTAGCTAGGAGCAGGAATACATTTCCCCCTACTATAAAACCAGCTGGGTGCATTGCTGGGGAGTGTACACCACCTCTTTTAAATGCTATGTTCAAGCCAGAATGTCCTTTGTTTATGTTCTGAGAAGGAGAACTAAGCCCTTGGCACTGCACTCTGTTACAGTAGGAGTTAATATGTGGTCTGGTATCCAGGCCATTTCCAAGGAGATGTGGTGTTTGCAGGTCATCGCAAGCATACAGGCTTGTCCTACTTGCAAGCAACCAAGCAGTTCTGCTCCTGCTGGGGAATGTAACCTCATCCAGCTCTGTTTTTCCTCCCTTTCTCTCCTGACCACCAGCTGGACATTACTTTATTTGCTCCTGTAGCTCCCCACCACAGGAGCCGAGTCGTAGGGTCTCTGTCAGTCCCTGTTGGTCCCTGTTGGTCCCCGTGACTCCTGCTGGCTGGCACAGCCCTGGTGGCAGACAGTGTGCCCTCCACCAGCCCATCACAGCCAGCCCCTGCTGACACCACCACAGCGTGTCTGAGATGCCTCCCGCTTCCCTCCTTCCCATCTGTCTCGTGGGGAGAAGCACAAAGAGCAGCCTTATCTGCTCTGACAGGCAGGGTTATGCAGAGGGGAGCTCCTCCTGGAAAGCAGATGGAGCCTATTGAGAGTGGACAGGGAGATGTGCTAAATAAATCTGGACCAGCCGGTGCTTTGGGCAGGTGGTGGGGAGAACACATGTGCCAGGCATGGAAAGGTAACCACTATCCACAGGCTTGACTTCTGGCTGTTATAATCTGGTAAAACTCCCGTGCAGGATCTCAGGAACATTGTTGTAAGCATAGTATTTACTGCTGTCTCTACTGAATGATAAAAACCCCTCCAGATCATCCTGTACAATGGTGTTTCCCTTATGGGAGTGGCTCCATCTGAATACATGTGCTGCTGGGTGGGATGTGAGGATTTGCTCTGCAGCTGTGAACGTGGTTTGTGTGGCCTCTCTGGCCCATCCAGGCAGACACCCGGGGCTCAAGAAACAATTAAATGCATCTTCAGGATAAACTAGGAAAAATAAATGGCTCTCGAGGGCTATGAGCAAATTTCAGAAATATGTCTGCTGCTTCCTTTCATCTGTTCAAAAGAGGAATTAGCTGCTGTTTTTGTGTTTGGAAATAAACTGTGGAAAGGGGAATCCTTCATAGATACTGACACGTGCAAGGGGGGCTCACGCTGGGATGCTGAAATTGAGGGTAAAACCCCAACAGGGCAAAACTCCCACAGGTAGACCCAAAGTCCTGGAGAAGGGTCATTTTTCCTGACCTTCTCCCCTGTCCCTGCTCTTATGTGAAAGCAGGGAGAGTCCCAAGATGGTACATGGCAGTACCTTGTAACGTGCACAGGGTCACTGACCTGGCAATCTTTGAGGGCATCAAAAAACACACCAGTAAATACAGCAAGGGAGTGTTTTCCCTGTCCATAATAGGAAAAGCTCCTGGAGGTGTTTGAAGAACGTGGTATATTTGCTATAACTTTGTTTTGACGTTTTCCAGAACATTTTTCATGTTGCTTGCAACCAGAAGCCAAAATCTCCAGGTCGTTGTTGCTACTAAAAAATTGAAACTCTTTGATCTAGGGCTATTCAAAGCAGCAGAGACACAGTGCAGGACAGGGAGAAGGAGCGTGGTTAGAAACCTCTGTCAGGAAGGGGTCAGTCTTCCTGGAACAATTTCCCTGTCATCAGATAGCAACATTTTCATGCTTGGAATGAAAAACAAAAGGCTTTGACCCAAGAAAAACTCAAAGTCCAGCCTGGAATAGTTTCTTTTATTTTCTGTGTTATTAGGTTCTTATCTCCATTCATGTGTCCAGAGAAGGGCAATGGAGCAGGCAACGAGTCTGGAGCACAAGCCTGATGAGGAGCAGCTCAGAGAGCTGTAGGGGCTGAGATTGGAGAAAAGGAGGCTCAAGGGGCACTTTCTTGCTCTCTACAACTCCCTGACAGGAGGGTGCAGCCAGGTGGGGCACAGGCTCTGCTCCCAAGGAGCAAAGAACAGGATGAGAAGAAGTGGCCTCAAGTTTTACCAGGGGGAGCTTGGATTGGATAATAGGAAAAAATGAACACCCAATCCCTAGGGGTGGTCAGGCATTGGAATAGGTTGCCCAGAGAATTGTAAATGCCATCCCTGTAAGTGTTCAAAAAAAAACCAGGTGTGGATGTGGCACTTGGGGACCTGGTTTAGTGGTGATCGTGGTGGTGCTGGGTTAAGAGTGTGACTCGATCTTAGGGGTCTTTTCCAAGCTCAACAATTCTGTGGCTCTAAGATTCTGTTCCTGTTAGACTGTGAGAACACCTGAGAACAGCCCATCCCATGTCCAACTGCTTCTCCACCACTGGGATGCACAAGTAGGAGACTGCAACAACCAGACCTCACAGGTCTGCTGGGGTTCAGCCCTTATTGCCCCATCCTGCTCTGGAGTCAAATAGTTCTACCAGCCTATGGAAACCCCTCAGCCTTCTGCTCGTGTCTCTTTATAAATAGCCAGGCATCTTTAGGCAGGTGGGGAAACCCTGCTGGGATGCTGCTATTTTCCCTGTCCTCTGGATTTACAGCATTTGCTTTGCAGTTCACCTTTAAAAGGACAAAAATGCTGATGAGCCTGAGATCAGCCTGGCCCCTGGTTACACTCAGGATCCCTGACTCATGTTGATAATGAAAACCTTGCAAGAAGGACTAACATAGTCCAGGGCTGCAGCTCTCTGGGAGAACAGGATCTCTCAGAGCACAGACAGGGATGGGCATTGGTATCTGCCAGTGTTGGCCACTGACATTTATTCCCTGTGCACTGCTCCTGTTAAGGTTAATGGGAACCTCTAAAGGAAATTTTTAAATACCTTTTAAACAGGAGTCAATTTTAGATCAACTGGTTTTTGCTGGTTTTTTTTTTTAGATCAACTGTCTTTTGGGCTGGTTTCCTGACACTCAGTGTAAAGAGGTGTAGATAGGAGAGGACTTGTCCCCATGGGGTTACAATCCTGCTGACTTTAAAACATGCCCATGGTGGGGTTTGCCAGGAATGGGGGGAGTTATGTGAAACAAAGACTCCATCAATCACAAAATCAGAACATCTGAGCGTGAAACACAGGGAGGAGTTTTTTCTCCACTCTTTTCAATAGGAAAGGTGCCTTTTCCAGCAGCAGTTCTGCCAGATCATCTGCAAGAGGCTGAACAGATGTAATAAAAAAGAGAACAGTGGAAGTACATTTGTTGTGATGTTTGTGATTTGTACTTTTGTTGGGATTTTGCCCTCATGGTGCCTTTGGACCTCCACTCTTGTTAGGTAGGAGTTCCACTGCAGCTCAGGGACTGCACAGCAGGGCTGGGCTTTATGGTCCCAGAGCTGTTTCCCTCCTCCATCCTCCCACCATGCTGTGTCTGTGCAGGAGGCAGGCCCTGACTGCTGACTCCGTGTGGGCTGGGGGTTCCTAGAGATGTCTGACATTCCTAATTAGCAGCATTTTCTCAGCAGCTGAGCATGCCAGGCACTTTATTCACCTTCCTAGTAGCAAACACCCTCAATTGCTCTCCCGTGGGATGGGAAGAGAAGGCTTAGGGGGTCATATTTGACCCACCACCACCCTTATCCCAGGTCTGAGGGGACAGGAAAATTGCTGAACTGTTCAGAGCTGATGAGTGGGCAGTGGCAGGCATGAGCACAAAGAATTTTTGGGCTGTGCCACACAGGGGACTTTCTGCTGTTGGGAGAACCTCCTCCCTGGGCAGTGGTGCAGGGAAATGAAGCCTCCCTTTACCCATCAGGAGAGATCAGCCCAGCAGGCTTGCCTGCCTCTGTGATACCCAGGGATGGGCTCTGCATCTCCAGCTTGCGCAATATTTACGCAGCTGATGTGGTAAGTGGCGTGGGTTTTACTCTTCATTAGGTAGATGAGTGACTCCTCACCTGTTCCAGCCACCATGGGCCCTCCAGAGAACTCTGTGGTTGCCGAAAGAGAGGTTGTGAAGCATCATTTCCACAGCCTTGTGCAGATTAATTAGGTTGCAGAGAGCTCACACACGAATAAATGCAGTTTTGGGAATGCACAGGTTAACAATGTTGAGGCTTGATAAAACCTGTGAGGGCAAAGGCACAAGTGTTTGCTGAAACTGTGCAGTTTGTCTAAGCACCAAAGAAGGAGAGATCCTTGGTGAAAAGTGACAGACCTTCCCTAAAGCCTGGAAAATAGCTGAGGAAAGAGGAAACTATGGCAAGCAGGACAAAGCCTTGCCTCCAAGCCATGATCTGCTGCAGGACTGGCATGTCCCCCGAGAGCCCAGGCCACTGCAGCTCTGCAGGGAGGAGGACGAGGAGGAAGAGGAGAAGGAGAAGGAGGAGGAGGAGAAAGAAATCTCCAAGGACTCCCTTGCAACGTAGTGGGAGGAGTGGGGAGGTCCTTCTTCAAGGGGATATCCCGACTGCCAAAGTGCCCCTGGCACTTCACTGTGCCACACTGACACCCCAGTTAGACACCAGCGCTCAGTTCCCGGCTGCTCCCTGCATCAGCAGCAGCAGGAAAGTCATTTTTCCCCCTGGCCAAATGTGGGTGTGGGAGTGCCCCTGCCTGTGCTCGCTGGGCAGGCACTGAACTGCTAATTAGGAGCCCAGGCTGAGGCTGTCAGGACCACCCCAAAGCAGGATTTGGAGACATGCCCTGCAGTCACTCTGGTGCTGCTAAAACCAGTAAGTACCCGAGCCTAGCACAAGATTTCTGTCTGCATCCTAGTCCTGGAGCTGGGTGACTCAGGGTTGCCTCTCCCCCTCTTCACAGATTTCCCTTTCTAGCATCTTGCAGACTGCACCAAGCACCTTCAAATCCAGCTTTCACCCCTGGAGGAGTTCTTGGGGTTAATTGGTGGTGAGCAAAGTGGCACACAGAGACCGTGGCCCTCCAAATGTCAGCTTTATTGGTGCACTCTTAAGGGGAAGACAAGGAAGTGTGCTGGATTTTCACTTGTGTTTATTGCTATTCACCCATGGAACTACAGGCCATGAACCAGTTTTGTGCATAGGCATTTTCCCATGTTTTGCAGCCTGGTTTCATGTGACAGCTATAGCACAGATAATGTTGCTGCAATAACAATTTGTTGGAATGTGTTGGACTCCAAACCTGCTTGGTAGTGACTTCTCTGTCAGAGGGAAGAGCCCCTTTTTAGCAGCACATGGAGAAACTATGTCGGAGAGTTTCTCTCCAACAAGTAGAGCCCTCTGAACCAGAACCCTTATGCAATTATGTGTGGTTTTTTGACTCCAGATCCTAAGAATGTCTCTCTTGAATAGCATGTTTCTTGCTAGTTCGTTCATCTGTGAATTTCCCTGGCAGGTAGCGTATAAATAGCTCTGAGACAGGCGATCCACGAGTTCTTTTCAAAATACAGCATTGAGTCATTTTAAAACCTCCTACTGTAGCTCTTTTAAAGATTAACTCATTATTTTAAGTGTAACATTTATGCCTGAGAAAGAAGGATAAAACCCTGGCTTAAGTTGTTCTTCCAACAAAGTACCTTGTTTAAAAACCACTAAATAAAATGGGAGCTGGCCTGTGAAGTGAGCAGGGGACATCTGCCCATCCCCACCAGGGGCTGGCTGTTCATCACCCAGAGGCTACACTGCTTTCTAGAGCCAGGAATAGAAACCAGCGTTCCTTATTCCCAGGAGCCCTTTGCCATGTAGGGCAGAGCAATCCAGCTGGTTCCCCCCAGCCTTTTTTCTCTGCCTGACCCCAGGCACCACTCAGTTTTCAGTAATTAGGGCAGAATTAGGGCAAGATCCCAGGGGATGGAGGCTGCTGGAGCAGGGCTTGCACAGAGGGCCGAGCTCTTCTATATATTGAGCTGAGCTTCCTTTACCACCTGGAAATGTCTAAAGAGAATTAGGGGATTTGACACACTCGTACAGGTCTGGCATCCCAGCAGGTTCCAGCAACAGCAACAGCTCTGCCCCTGGGTATCCAGAAATACCAGATGTGTCTGCAGTGCATATTCAGATAGGTTTATGGATAATTTATTCAGAACTAACAATATGATAGTAAAGGAAATCCAGATTAAAAACCTAGATGTGCCATTTGGGAACTCAGATAGAATTCCTAGCTTTTTAAAAGTTCAAGTCTTTTACAGGCTGTCGGTGCACTGGGCATCCAGAGCTTCCACTGGCACAGGCTGGAACACCAAAGTAAGCAGGAAAACCAAAAAGGCATCATTTCTCTCGTGCCATTGCTCATGGTGTGCAGTGTAGGCAGCCTGAGGAACAGTAGAGTGTGGCTGGTGCTGACCACACACATCAGATGAATAACGTTTTTCATTCAAGCAGTAGGAGAGCTCCTAAACAGACCAAAACGGAGTGTCCTGCTATGAAAACAGCCCAAGACTCTTCTTCTCATGTGCAAAATACCACTGCACTGCTCGTGCTTAATTAGTTAAGGGCTGTTTCATGCATTGTCTTTCATATGGATGTACCCCAGAACAATTTTCAAGAGCTGGGTTAGAATTCACTTCCCCATTAAGTTAGACAAACTTTTCTTTTTTTGTTGTTTTTTTTTTTTGGTGGAAGGAGTTTTGGGAGGAGGGGACAACTCTGGAACTGTCTGTAAATCCAAAGTGTGATATACAACCAGATTAAACCTGCAAAGAAAGTTTCAATAGGATACCTAGGTGGAATTTTCCTGTCCTTGATGATCAAAACATGCCTGACTGCCCAGCCCAGAGCTGCTATCTCCTTTGCTAGATGCACTGTGCACATGTATATTGAAATTAGTCGTGTGCCTTCAGTCCATCTTCCTGCAATGTGGCATGGGGATTCTGCCCTCGGTGCGAAGTGCAGTAGTGACTTGTCCCTCCTCCAGGGTCAGGGGAACAAAGGCAAATTCTGTAAACCATAAACATCTCTGACGTCTCTAAAAGTTCAAGGTGAAAATCAAAAATAGCCATTTGATGCCTGAGACTTTAGATGCATCTTTAGCTTGCGGTTCTGCTGACAGGAGCTCTGTGAGTCACACAAGCCATCAGCACCCTGCTGTTTCCTAGAGCACTTTTAGGGGTCCTTCTTGGGACACTCCTTTCACTGCTGTTTCATTGCCACATCGGCTGTCAGCCCATGGAGCAGCAAGATGCAAAGGTGATGCCCACAGGGACACAGTTTACCTGGAGCTCTTGGGCTTGGACTGGCCCTCTAAGTGGGAATAGTCTTCTGAAGGTCAGACCGCCTGCTGTGTTACAGATGGACAATGACACGCTGAAGTTTGCAGCCGTAATGGCTGCTGATGTTATGATAACGTAATATATCAAAGTAAAAAGTGCTCCTTTTAAAAAAACAAGTGAATAGATTTGAATCCATCTATTATTGAAAAGGCAATAAGCAATATGCTGTGCTGGGTTTCTCACAGAGGCTCCCTAATGCATTGGTGCATTATTCCTTGGCTCGGGAGGTTGCACAACTTGAAATTGTAGTTACCTTCCTGGAGAGTTCAAGTATCCATAAGGGCTAAAAATATATTGGGAATTGTGGTGCATGAGCATGGGCACTTGGGATACAGCAGAGTTGAGATGGAAGTGCAGGAGGAGGAGGACATGGCTTTCTCCATTCACTGGAACAGTTTAATGTGAAGAGAAAAAAAAAGAAAGCAAAGCTAAAAATCAGTTGCATTTCATGCATAGGGTGGTGGAAGGAAATGGTCCTTCTTGGATTTAAATCAGAATTTAAAATTGCATCATTTTATCTGACATCCTCCAGAACTCATGCCTAAAGATTTTATCTTATAGTGCCGTGGCACAACTCACTCTGTCAGTAATTACCTTGGAAGTCAGTGTGTTTCTGTGCATGTTCATATTTGAAAGAGATGGGAAATGGAAGAAGCCTTTTCATTTCTTCCTAGTTTTTGGCATATTTGAAATATGGGCATTCCCTTGTTTTGTGTGGTTCTTCAACACTTTTGATGGATTCTAACTCACATGTGCTGCCTCTTCCCGTAGCAGGTGTGGAAATATCAAGGCCAATTGAGTAAACAGATGGGGAAGTTAAGTAGAGTGCCCAAAGGCACACACCTCTCCCCAAACCAGGCACAGCATGAGAGTTTGCAGCCCTGTGTTGTGTGCAGCCTGCCTGACTCCATCTCTCTCTTCTGTCCCATCCACAAGCGTGAAAACACACGGAGACTTTTCTTTATCAAGTCCTTTTCTGCTCTGTGGCTCAAAGCTGGAAACTTTTTCATAGCACATCTTTTAATCTTCTTTGACAGTTTTTTTGTTTAAAAATAAAGTGGTTGTGACAGTGGGATAAAGCAGCACTCACAAGTGTTTGCTGGAGTTCTGATCAAGTGCTAGGTGGCTCATCCAGCAATGCTCCTCTTCATTTCTACAGGGCTGTTCCTTGATAATGTGGATATTTGTTATTCATAATCTGCTGCTGGTTACTCTCATCATCAGCTAAAGGAGACAACATAATGTGAGGTAATTGTTTAGTTCCATGGTGTCTAATGAGTAGTGTATATATTTCAATATAACAATTTGCATAGCTCCATGGGAGATAGTATTAAGTGTTCAGTGACAACATGCAAATAATGAACGTATTTATAGAAAGCAGAACTGAGGGACAATAAAAGTGCCCAGGTTTATGGATAATTTATTCAGAACTAACAATATGATAGTAAAGGAAATCCAGATTAAAAACCTAGATGTGCCATTTGGGAACTCAGATAGAATTCCTAGCTTTTTAAAAGTTCAAGCCTTTTACAGCTCATATTGAACACAGTGGGAGGACACCTATGAAAGATGTGACTGTTAAGTGTTTGGTTAAAAGCAATCCAGCCTTTTTGTCTGGCACGGGTGATGCAGTTCCCTCATAAGCAAATTTCTTGCCAACATGTTTTCAGCAAGGCAGTGCTCGATTCTTACTTCCAGCCCTCAGAAAACCATGGATCTCAGGTGAGCACACTCAGAAAATGTCTGTCTTATTATCACATCCATCTTACAACATCAGTCAAGGTCAAGGCACTATTGAGATTGCTACCCTACGGATATGTAATAAGAGAGATCCTCCCTCAGAGGTGAACAGAACCAAAATAGTAAATGGTCCCAGTTCCACTGACATGACTTCTTTGTGTTCCCCATTTCTCCTTCACTTTCTGCCTCTGGCTTTTCAGGCTGCAGCCATTTGGGGCAACATTATCTTCTTTTCTCAGCTTTCAGCATATAGGAGTATAAATCACTACCGGGGCTCCTATTTCAATTTACTGAAATTCAAATAACTGATAATAACAGTCCATGCACTACAGTAGTGGATTGTGTTCTTGTGTGCAAGAGCACAGGTTTTTACAGCCATAAGGTACCAGTGTCCAGGTGTGCACTAGAGGCAGAGATGGCATCTTTAAGAGCATTTCTCTTTGGAAGGTATGGCTTGAAAGTCAGGCTTGAACCTGTTTTGAACCTATTTTGAGCAGCCTGCATTTATGTATTCTAAGAACAGTGTCGTGTGGAGACACTGCAGGAGACAATAAACCCACCTGCAATGCACAGTGACTGAGCATGAGTGGGGAGCAGTTGTATCTCCTCATACAGATCAGCACCAGCAGTTGCTACTCCTCCACCTCTGCTTTTAGCGAGTACAACAGAGCCTTTGAAGAGCTCTTGAAATTCCCATGTGCCTTCTTAAGAGACAGGCAAGGCTTTCCAGGCTGACTTTTTAAAAGGGTATTTCATTGTAATTGTCTGTTAAATCTAGATTATTAGAGGTTTCATTGACCCCTCGACACAGTGATCAAAGGACATTTGCCACACTTGATGGCAATGACAACCACAGACTTCAAGTAGAAGGATAAATGAATTAGTTGGGTGATAGGTTTCTTTCTTTCTTTTAAACACCCAAGCCAGAAATCAATCCTTATAGTGACAAGGTTTATTCTGCTATATTCCCTTGGCATTACAAACTCTCTTTTTCTTTCCCTACCCTTAAAAAAAAACCAACCCAGGCAGATATAGCTGATGCTGTGTCTCATCCCACGTGCTCATGTTGCTCCCGCAGTCTGTTGCTTTTTGGGATTCACACACACATTTGCATTTGCAAGCGCCACTATTGCTTTGCAGTAAACACTGCTCACGGCTCTCTCCTCAGAGAATCCAGATGTCTTCCTCTCAGGACTCTGCCTTTATCTTTAGATTTCTCAGCCCATTGCTGCATGCACGGGATGTTCTTTGCTTTTGCATAGAAACCCCTATCATCATCGCAGAAATTGCGTTTTGTGGTGAGGATGTTGATTGGGAGTGAAAGGTATTTATCTTCCAAAAAACAAGTTTCAATTTCATTCTCCTGATCCCATCAGGTCCCCATGGGTAGGTCTGTGTTAGGAGCACTTTTCCCATGCAGCCAACTCTGCCTCCATCAGCCATGTGCTCTTTGATTGCACATGGTATGTGCAGGTATTTGCTGGCTTTTGGGAGATGAGTTAAGAGAAGGATTTTAGGTTTTCAGTAGTATAAATGGGGGGTGGGGGGGAGGGAGAGAAGGCATTCAGCTCATTTTTTTTTAGCAAAGGAAGGAGCAATCTGAATGAAGAAAGGGGTCAAATACCTCTTGTTGGTGAAGAAATGAAGACTGAATCCCGATCATCCTGAAGCCTGGTGGAGTTTCCAGTGGGAGCAATGATCAGGATATCATCCTGTGAAGTGCTGCTGCAAGATCAGTGAGATCTGGAGAAGGGTTCATGTGTTTTCGCTCCCTCCCCCTTCAGCCCAATTTTTGTGCTGTTACAACACCTCAGACGTGGCCGTCAGAGCCGTTTGCCAGAGTCAGAGCAGCGCTGCAGCCCTGATGGCCGGGGGACACACGGGGCACAACTGGTAAGGAGAGATAACAACTTCGAATGGACCAGCTAGTATTGGTAGGGAAAGCAGACAGCTCCCAGGCACAAGTGCTCTCTCATGTCTCTTCCTGTTTGCCAGGGGCTGTCTCCAGCATCACCAACATTCAGAATGAGGATTTGCATCTCCAGGGCACAAAGTTCCTGCTGACCAGGATGAAGGACCAGCTCCTCAAGCTCAGCACAGGCAGAGGGTGATTGTTATAAGTGAGCAATTCTGTTTTCATCCCTGGGTAGAAACTTTTCCTTTTTTTTTCCACATGGTTTCCCAAATGAGGACACTAATCAGGTTCAGATGGCTATTGGGAGCAGAGTCACCAGCTGCTTCTGTTTCCCCTGTTTTGCTACAGCAAAGGAAAGGAGAGGGGGTTTCAGCCTTCAGCCTTTTACTAATCCTTCTGGACGAGGTGTGTGGGAACTGTACTTTCCCTAGCCCCGCTGGTGTGTCACCCTGGAGGGCTGAAGTTATCATAGAACAGTGGAAGGTCTAGCAAAAGAGTAAAAACAACAGCAGTATAAAAAGAAGCCAGCTGAGTGCTGGCATTGTGTGTAGTATGTATACTTGGAGAGGGTTATAAACACGTTTATGAATGTACCAGCATAATGTCTGCTAAACGAGAGACATGAGTAAGGAGAAGATCAAGCTGAGAGATGGTTGCACTCAAGGACATGGTTTGCATGCAGGAGACATCTGCAGAGACGGGGAGAGAGAGAGAAAAAGTATGTCCCTATTACAAAATTTTTGCCTGCATGCAACCACAGGTAGCTTCCAGGGAAAGCTCTGTGGAGCCATCACGGTGATCCAGTCATGGAATGGGAAAAGGCTTTTCAACAGCCTACCTTGTGGATGGAAACATTCCATGACACACCCTGCTCTGCCCTGTGTGCTCCCTGATGCCAGCAGTGCCAGAGAGGCACCTCTGACCCCTCCTGTGCTGCTTCTCTTGGCCCTGGCCCCCACACAGCTTAGCACTAGCCATGGGGTTGGCTATTGCCCCAGCATGTCCCCTGCCTCACTTGGACCCTCTGTCTCCTCTCCCCCTCTCTCTGTAACTTCTTGTAGGTGGGACATCATCTATTGGAGCTTGGTATTTTGCTGTCTTTTTTCCAGAGGTGGATGGAGAGGGGGAAATAGAAAATAATTTGATTTTTTATGCTCTTTCATCTTTTTGTCTACTTTGTAACCTCAATCTGCAGGAGAGGAGTTCCTGTAGGAGGAAGCCAGGATGACTACAATGTCCAGTAACAGGCCTGTATCAAGGGGAGGTAGTTCAATCTGTAATGCAGTGAGATTTCATTTGGAAAATACTTATTGTCACTACCAGAGGCCAGAGTTTTCCTCCCTGCATAGGCATTGACTCAGCTGGTCTCATGCATGTGGAAGATCAGGGGCTCAGAGAGGACTTGATTTAGCATGACCTGCTGTTTCAGCTGGTACACATGGCTTCCATAAGCTCACAACTTATCAAAACATGTGCTTGCAACTGAGCAGGAAATTCACATCTCATCTGTCACTGGATTGCTGGTTTGCTGATGGGGGATGCTCTTGAGGCAGCATGGGTTTGGGTGAAGATTTATTACACGACAAACGCTGAAACCATCAAAAAAATGGGGAGATGAGGTTTTCAATGCATTATTTGTGAATGGAGCTGCTGACAGCCAAATACTTCAGCAGATGTAATGATCCACTTCTTGTTGAGCCAAAGCAGAGTGAGTTCGCCTGCCTCTAGTGGCCCTCTCCTGCGTACCCCCCTTACTGCACAAGGTACCTTAGGGATATTTTAAGTATAGACTAACATCTTTATGTCTTAAAACATGGAAGCTTTATCCAGTGCATTTGAAATTTGAAATTATCATTAGCATTCTCACTCATGCTGCATTTGGAGGGTGGATTCCACACCCAATAGCAAGGACTGGGCTCTGGACTGATCCAAGCCCTCTAAAGCTATTCTGCCTTCTGCACTTACCCAGAGAAGCAGCTTCTTTAATGCCTGAAATGGCTGACTACAAATCTCACTATTTCCCCCAAACAGTTGCAGAGTACAGGTGTTTCAAAGCTAAAATCTGGAAACTAAAAAAGCATCTTAGATCCTTTACCCCCCCTCCACTTTCCTAAATGGTATTGAGGATTACCACATGTGGTTATATAACAATTTCCCTCAGCCTGAGCTTTTTAGCAATTAATTAGTCAGGGATTTGAGGGAAAATATGCCTAAAATGGTTGAATATTTGCTTACTGGTCCACAAGTGTGCCCTATTTTGTTGTAGCTGCTGTTCTAAAAGCCTAAAAAAAATCTTTTAAAAATTGGAAAAATCCATAACAAAATTTTTTGGCTTTCATTTTGTGTATCTTTATTCAGTGACTACGGATAGGATATGGGAAGCTAACACACAGCAGGGAGAACACCACAGCTAGTGCCAAGAGGTTATGCAGAGCCTCTTCCACCCAGCCAAACGTGATTCAGGTACTTCTCTTTCTCAAACTGCTGTTTCTTCACTGTGTCAGACAAAACACTTCTGTAACCCCCAGCCTGGCTCTCAAATTGCACAGAGCTGAGAAGTGTGAGATCTGCTTCATTCAGTGCCCAAGATCAAAGCCATGCAGGTTGTTAACACCATCCTCTGAGCCATGTAACAACCTGCTGGGTCAGCCAGAGCCTTTCAAAGCTGCTGGTTCCTAACAAGCTTTGTAAAACCTTTGACTGCTTCAAGGTCTTTGGGTGAATCATGTAATGTAGGGGCTCATTTATTTACTACTGTCTCCCACCAAAACCCTTATGTCAAGGAGAGGGGAAGTCACTGGGATTCCTTGGCTCAGAGGGGAAACTTCCCTGTGAGCTGAAAATAGAGTATGTGTCCTGTTACAGGTATCTACAGACACAGCTTTCAAAGCAGAGCTGTGTTTTTTTCAGCCCCTGTATATGCTTTGTTGAGATGCTCCTTATCCTTCGGAAGATACCACCACTTCTTCCTCCATCCCTCTCTTTTCTCTGTGCTAAAAAGGGCTGTAGCACATCTTTGTCCCTAATAAGGATCCCACTGAAGGAGTGTTTCCAACTTTACGGGCTTCCCTTCTTATTTCTGCCTTCAGACTCCAGCTCACAGCAGTGCAACGAGTGGGTGCTAATTATGGAGAACCACATTCGACAACAGAGCCTTGCTGCTGGTGAATACAGAAAAATTGCTCATTAGAGCAGCATGGTATTTAGTCAGATTGGCTTCCCTAGATGTTAACATTCTGGCATTAATGCAGACTGGCAGCATGATCCTTGAATAAAACCATCTCAGGATAAGATGTGCAGAAGGGCTTGTAAAATGTTTGTCCCACCTGTGGGGTTGGCAGGGCATTTCCGCTGGGGGCTCCCATGTGCTGCTTTACAAAAAAAAACACCCTTGGATTTCAGTAACTTGCACATACAATTTCTTGGTGGTTTTTTCTTGCCTCACAGGGCATGGTGCATCATGCATATTATTTATTTTGATGGAATGAAGCACGCTGTGCTTGATTATCTTTCTGGCCATCCAACTTTTTGTTTGGTGTGACAGTGCTGTATCCATGGTGCAGGTGGCAAGGCTCTCTGCTTGATGGCTCTCTGTGCACAGCATGGTGTGTGTGACAGTGAGGCCACCCTGGAAAATGTATTGTTTGTACCTGTTGCACAGAATAACTTCATAAAGGAGGCTCAGCCAAAGCTGGTTTGAACACAAAAAACTTCAGCTGCCTAGTTTTAATGCAGGGAGGCTTTAGCATGAAGGTTTTCCCGTGCTGTTTTATAAACAGCAAGAACCAAAGCTGGGGTTTGTGTGCTGCAAGCAGAGGTGCCTTTTCTTGGGCATGGCTCCTTGTTCCCCCCTCTGCAGCATCGGGACACCTCCAGCTTGGATTCTGGGCTGGCTTTGCAGAGCTGCCCACACCTCTGAAGCTGTGTGGGGAGAGCCAGAGCTCTGCTGGCTGCATGGAATGGTGTTGGTCTGTGCAGCTGTGTGAGCTGGAGCCATAGCCAAAGAGAATTCCTCGATCCCATGTCCTGCCCTCTTCCACCTCTGGGCTTGCATCAGCAGCAGCCGCTTCAGTGGGCTAATGCAAGTGCTATAAACACACACAGAGAGGATGGAGCTGTTCGGCGGCCAGCAGAGCTCATCCAGCCACACACATGCCAGAATTTCCTGTCCTTCGGCCCTCTGGTCTCCACTTTGACTTGAACACCAGCGTTCATTAATTAGCTCCGCTTTATCTAATTAGCACCCGAATGAGAGTGCTTCCCTCAGCTGCCTCTGCGCTAGCAAAGAGCCCAGAGCTGAGGATTTATGTAGGGGAGAGATTTTCCCTGGGGTTTGTGTGGTGTGTCCTCACCTCTGTGCACTGGGGAGGTGTGAGCATGTCCTTGCACTGGTGTTACCCTGTTGGTAACTACAGAAGCTGGACACAGCTGCACCACATTGTCACTGCCTCAGCCAACCTGTTTCTTGCCTGTGAGCTTACTGTGTGGGTTTTTTCCTTCTTTTTTATAATGGTGTCGTGGGTTGGAGCTGAAGTTAATTGACAGTTTCTCGATCCAATTGCACTTTCCGATTTTGCGTATTTAAACCTGCTGGAGGCGCGGAAACAGCCTCTTTGAATCCAGCGTGCTGCAGGAAGGAGGAGGGGGAGGGGGGAAAGCTCCCAGCCCAGCACTGGGGGAGCTGGGCCGAGCTCCCCTCCCCCAGTGCCAGGGCAGGGGTTCCTGGCATGCTGCGGGGGGCCCCCCCCAAAGCTGCAGGTAGCCAAAGAGAATTGGGGGCTGCAAGGCCGATGTTACCGAGAGGCTCCCAAGATCTGGGAGGGGCTTCCTGACCCCCCACTCCACAGGGTCTTACGCAGACCTGGCAAGAACCAATTTTCAGTTTTCTCAGACTGAAGAAACTGTTAAGCAACTGGCAGCATCAAGGGCGAAGGGCTTTTCCTTCAAC
>VZRO01004059.1:0-57449 GCA_013397915.1 Daphoenositta chrysoptera | reverse complement strand
GACAGACTATTGCTGTGGCAGTTTAGAAACCACACAGAAGCAGAGAGGAGACCTCTTTTCTTTTCCCTTGAGTTTGGAAAGACCTTTTTTAAGAACTTTAATATTGAATAGAGATTCCATCTTTGTTACCTTCCTCGCTCTCCTGGGCAGCCTGCAGGGAGGCTGCATGCCCTGGTGAGATAGGGGATGGGGGAGGGGGGTGCTGGCAAAGAAAGGAAGGTTGTTTTTTCCTTTTACTTTCTTAGTATTTCTTTTTCTTTTAATCCTACGTAGTAACAATAAACTATCTTTATACTCTTTAAAGTTTCTTAGCCTGCTTTGTCATTTTCTCCTAATTCATATCTCACAAAAACAAATAAGTGAACTAAACCACAACAAATGGTCATGGTATTTTGCCTGCAGTTTGCCTTGGGAAATAGAATGTGTCCTACATCCATATCTATTTTAAGACTCTGCTCTATTGCCTGCTACCAGCTGGGGACATGGCTGGAAGGAGCAGTGATTTCATGTTATAAGAGGAAACACTGGATATTTCTAGGAGCCTATAACTATGAAATGCTAAATATGTTTATAACCCAGGATATTGTGATCTTAGTGATAGTACTCCTGGCTTTAGTATTTTAAAAGCTGACTTTCTGGCTTATCTTGATGTAGTAAGATCTACTTACAGATGATGCAGAATAAGACACAAACAGAAAGCAAATTATTCTGTTTCTGATATCTGTATTTTATTAAGAAGAATATTGTTTTTCCTTTGTGTTAGTCCTGCTCTGACTTGTTTGGGTTTAGGGGGGCCAATAGAGATTTTGTTACGGAAACCTGTTAATTTTTGTGGTCTGTCCATATGAAAGTGGAGGCTACAGCAATTTCTTCCAAAATTAAGACAGACAGACAGAACCCCTGCTTGTCAGAAAAGCATGAGAATGTTTCCACACAGCTGAAATTCAAAGATTTGGAAGCAGGTGCCTTTCTTAATGTTGCACATCTCATGTTTATACCTGTGATGGTCTCCTAGTCCACAACTCTCCAGCTCAAACATTTTCATCCTGACTGCTTTGTTGTGTCCCATGTGTATTTTATTCAGTGGGTTGATTAGCGTGATTTTAGCTAAATCCCACTTTAGGCAGTAATGTGGCTCAGAACCTGTTCCATATGGGGGTCCAGGGGTCTGACTCCATCCTCTGTGTGCACTGGCCCCATCCTGGAAGATTTTATGCCCTCAGAAACCCCTGAGTGCTCTCTTGCCACAACTCTGGGTGCACAGTCTTGGGTGATGCTGCACAAATACCACTGTGCTATATGGCATGGTGCTTGTGTTCACAGATTTTAAAAAAACCCAAACCAACAGAACACAAAACAAACTCCAAACCCACCAAGAAAAACAATAAAATCTCCCAATAACCCCAAAAAACCTCTATGGCCAGAGATGGCCAAGAGGAATCCCAGGGCAAATGTTTTGTGGTCTCTCTGGGTTACTGTTTTTTAGTGTTTTGGCCTGGGTGAAAAGAGGTACAAGGGTACATAAATGTGACCTTTTAACTCACAGGTGAGGAGCTACTTGGTAAACCTGGCATAACCTGTTCCATGGTTTAGAGTGGCTTTCTCTGAAGTGCTTCTGTTTTGGTTAAGCAGCTCTTTGCTTCAGAGAGCTGGATAGTTGGTGGCTCTTTGTGCTGTTCGTGAATTATCAGGTAACACTGTCCTTTGAAGAGTCTTTCACTGCATTCAGTGATTCTCCAGTTTTTCTTCTCCAGGGGTGTACAAAACCACTTGTAAACCTGCAGCTTACCTCTGAGACTGAAGAGGAGCAGAACTTTCTCAGTCAGAGTTTTCCAGCCACTTCCATTTAATATTTAAGACACAGCATAAAAGTTACAGTTTATGCAGTAGTGCCAGGGAGTGAATTTTGTATTGATTTTAAAATTAGTCATTTTTAGCTTACTGTTTTATGCACCAGAAAATGGCCTCAGCTTCATTAAGAATGCTGTATATTATTAATATACATCATTAATTTATTCTTGGCACTGGGCTAGTAAAAGCACTTAAATCATTGCCCTGTCTTTAAAGCTGGACAAGTGAGGTAGTAATAAATGTGATGGGGATTAAAGCCATTTCAGAACAGAGTTGTTGGTCCCCCCGCTGCTTTCCTCACACACCTCTTTTTTGGGGGGCCACTTGCATCTCCAGCTGGGTCTGCACAAGAGTGGTGAGTCTGGAGGTGCCGAACTCACCATCTGGAGGTCTGATTTTTGGCACCCAGGCCATTGGCACAGAGGTTGGGAAGCCCAAATAGTTGATAAAGCAGCTGATTTGAGTTTAGGAAAAGGGATGGGGTGGGAATCTGCCTTTCCTTAGGACATCAATGCCTTATCTTTGTTTTCAGGAGGGCTGGGCACAACCTGCACCCCGGCTGGGTAAGTGCAGGAGCCTCCATGCAGCCAACTGGAGATGGAAAGTACCAGTGCTACAGGCAGGCCTCCAAGGCAAAGAACCCAATTTCAGTCCCTGTTCTTGTGCTGGTTTATTTATAAGCTATTAAAGATGTATAAAGTGATTTTTGGAGCAGACAGTGGAGCCTGTGCCTCTCTGCTTCCAAGTGCATGGTCTGATTGACTGGTTACAGACTCCTGCTTGCTTTCCCATGTCCTTTTTTTGTTGTTAGATTCTCCCATATTGGACACTGCTGTTTCTCAACTGGCATAAAAATCGAACCTTTTCAGGATATGGACCCATCCTGGTAAATCAGCAGCCTTTCCATGCAGTGTGTTTCATGTGACACTTCCCACCAGAACTGCTGGTAGTTGTATTCCTGCTGACTGGACATGGTTCCATCTTCTCTGCCAGTTTTCTGGGCAAGTGGCACTCACCAATTTAAGAATACTTTTGGTTGAAATCCTATTCGGAAAAGAGCAGTAATTTCAGCATTAGATTTACACTGATAGAATGGTTTGGGTTAGAAGGGACATTAAAAACCGTCTTGTTTCACCCCCCTGCAAAGGGCAGGGACACCTTCCACTAGAACAGGTTTGTCAGAGCCCTGTCTGGCCTGACCTGGAACACTTCCAGGGATAGGGCATCCACAGCTTCTGTGAGTAACCTGTTCCCCATCACCCTCACAGTCAAGAATTTTTTTTCTAATATCTATTCCTCTGCTCTAAAATTATTTTGCTGCTTGCGACGTGCTTGCTTTTTTGGCATCCTGAAAATGAAGTTCTTTATTATTGTTCTGCCAATTCAATTAAAAGAAAAATGTAGAAAGAGACCCTGCTGCATCAAATGAGTGCATTCATTCTTCTCTGGCAGAAATCTATTTTACACAAATGCATGATTTTGTAGCAAGGCCACCTTAAAAACAAAACAAACAAAAAACCAAAAACCCCTCAAAGCACTTTGTGGGCATCAAATAACCCAGGTTATTTGCTGAGGTCTGTTGTTGCACAGATATTGAGGTGTGACATCTGAGTTGGACTGATGGTGCTTTTAACTATCCCATCCTTCTTGGTGTTAGTTCAAGAAATACATCATGACAGATGGCATTGTTTTAAAGCTTGAATTTGCTGTGCAAAGCACCAAGATGCCCTGAGCCTTAGAAAAAGCATTTTGTAAACTGGCATTCTAGACTCTCTTTAGTCTCCTTAGCATCCCTTACAGCTGGACACGACACATAAAAGCACTGTGGATGTGCCTTTAGGAAGAGACAAAAACGGATCATTTTAAGCTCTTGGATATGTGAGGATGTACGAGGCAGAAGGTATTGTCATCGTGTGGCTTTACTGTTGTAAAAGCCATTGTAGTAAAAGTTACGTTAATACCTGGTGTTCTGCTTCAAAGCCCCTTGAAGTCTGCAATAATGGCTCCACTGAATCCTGGCAGCCTTTGAGTCGGTTTTCCCATTGTGGGGTGGTACTGATCAAACCTGGGGCTCCAAAGCTCTCCCCAGAAACGCCTCTCGCTTCTCTCCCTATTCTCCAGGCGCTTACAAACGCCGACACAACCAGCATTTAGAAAGTTTTCTTAGATCTGCTGATGAAAAGGACTCTCTGAGAGCTTGATATCATTTTGCCATCATATGTCAGGTTAGTGGGTTACAAAGTCGGTGCTACAGTGAGGAGCTTGCTGCCTTGGATGTCTGCATGAACCCGTTTACCTCCCCTTTTATGACCTGGTGATGGAACTTTCCTTTTGGGACCAAAACCTATTATGATTGGTCTTTGACCAAGCCAAATAAATGCCTCTCCATTGCTGCTGCTTTGTCTGAATGCAAGAGTAATGCCCTAAAAGAGGTTTTTAAATTTGAAAATGTGCTTTTTTGAACACTTTGGGTCTGTTCTACCCATGGTACTGCAATAGGGCTGTGTGAGCCCCCAGGGGTGTTTGCTATGGCTGTAAGGAATCACCTGCCAGGTGCACGTGAGTGAGGGGACACATGGCAGACACCCATTTTGTGGGGTGAGCAGTGACCTGAGGTGGGCATTCACTTCCTTGACCTCCCAGTGTGGCTTTGGGCACGTTATTTAGATTATCAGTCTCATGCTTTCTCACCTGTGAAATGGGAAGGATAGCTGCTCTCCTGGACTGGCCCCGAGCAGGATCGCCCTCTCCAGCAGGGATGTTCTGCCCAGTGACTGCAGCACTGGCAAGGAAGGAGGTTGGAGACTGTCCCTGCTCTGCCATGCCTGCAGTGCTCCATGGCTTAGGAAATGGGGATATAAACCTGCAGCACTGCCTTGCAGAGCTGTGAAACTCAACTCTCTGTGCAGTGCCTGAGCTGTTTGTGAGCAGCCTGATGGAGAGCTTTGCTGTCTGTGGCTCCCTCACTGAGCAGCAGGTTGTTTGGTTTGTTCTTTTTGTTTTTTTAATTGTCTTTCTTTCTAGTGTTTCCACTCACTTGGTGACACCTAAAAATGCATTTTCCAATTTAATTGTTCTGACAAACCCCATTACTGGCTGACTGGGGAGCTCCTGCCCTGCACTTAGATTTGCAGCATCAATTCAGTGCGGGTCTCCCTCGGAGTGAATGTAAGAAGCAGTGAGCCTCTCCTCTCAAGGAGCAGTTCCTCTCCTTGTGTAAAAATGTCTATAGGAAAATTCCCAGCACTTGGCACAGTCTTCCTGTCTGCCTGTGTACTGTTCAGATCATCCCAAAGGGTCTTGTAGCTAGAACGTGTCTTCTTACCAGTTCTGGGCTAAGTTCTGTAAAAACTTATTAATTCCTCCCCTGGTTTGTTCCTATAGGGGATGGAGGTGACCTGACTGAAAGCTTTATGTAAGTAGAAACAATTCAGACTGGCTTTACTGAGTTTTCAGTGAGGTCTCAAATATGTGAATAGCTGCAAAACTGGGATATCATTCCTAAAAAACACTACAGATAAAAATACACTTTGTAGCAGACCTGGACTCAGTTTGCTGTGATCATGCAGCTGGATGTGGAGAGCAGTTTTGGTACGTGGGGAATCATCTATTATCTGCTAAATATTGTGCTGAGCCCCTGCAGACACACCCAAGCTTGTGGCATTTGCCTTTCCATGTTAGAGACTTGCTGGTCAGGTAGTTCTGTACAAAATACATCCCCAGCCTGTCTGCACTGAGCGCAGAGGCCATGGGGACTCACAGGCTTCTCTGCAGGACAGTATGGATTCAAGTGATACTGTGAGCAGGTTTTTATTTACAGCTGCTCCCAGCACGGCAGACAGCATGTAATGAGAGCAATTAAGGGAAGAGGGGACAACCTTGTTGATCAACGTGTCAGAAAGGTGAGAAAGTACATGTCTGATGGGCTCTAGAAACAGGAGATGAGGCTCTTGGAGAGGGAAGTAGGATATATTTGCATCTTGCCTTCATTATGCATGGAAAAGAAAATACTGCATTAATGGGAAGGTATTGAACCACCATTAACTGAAGCTTTTTAAACTGAGTTAGGAGGAGAACTGGCCAAAGAGATTTTTGGGAATGGGGGAAGCTGAAATTGAATCCACTCTGAAATGCAGAAGACAGAAGGGAATTAACTAACACAGTGGTGGTACTTGTAAATAAGGTAAATGAAAAAGGATTAGCTTCCAGCTGAATGGAGTGAGCGCTCTGAAAATCCACAGGGAGAGGTCACAAAATTGCTCTGAATTTTTGCAGGTGGTTCCTATCTCCGTCTTGTCCATTATCCTGTGAAGAAAGAAAAGCTGCCTCTGTTCTGGAGGCAACTCTCCTGGGTCCACATCCCCGTGATTGTGTTTGCTGTGTTTGACTGGTTTGCAGCTACTGCATCGGGCAGGTCAGTGTTTGGCTGGCTGCCTTTGCAGGCCTTTTGTTCAGGACTTGTTTAGGGCTTTGTTTAGGACTCCAGCTCCAGAGGCGGTTTCCAACACAAAGTCCCATGGATACCTTGGAGCATGAGGTTAGTGGAAAACATGTCAACGAGCCTGGGAACCTCTGGAGGAAGAGGGCAGTGAAAATGGCAAAAGGTGTTTTTATTGAGGCTTTCTAGGTGAAGAAATAACAACGGAAGGGAGAACTTAAGAGCAGCAAAGTTCTCTGGGTGGGCTGGGAGCTGGAGAAGGAAGAGCCAGAGTAGGATTGAATTATAGACAGTGAAGATGTCTTTACAGCTCCTGAGTTGCAGCTTTTTGTATTTGCTATGACTTAGCAAAGCATGGGCTTGTATTCTATCTATTCCTCTGCTTTGTGTTAAACATGTAATTAAGAGGTCTGAGTAAGAACCTGTGGGCTCTGCAGAAGGAAGCAAGTTGGTGCATATCAAGTCAACAGAGGGGGAAACTCCAGCACAAAGGTTGGAAGCAAGAGCAGGGCAGCACAGGCTGAGAACTGCAGCACACATCCACCTCCTCTTCCAGCCAGGGGTGCCACAAAACACTGAAAGCTTCCTGGGATCTGAGCTTAGCATTTAACCTGTCCTGAGTTAAATAATCATGATAGGAAAAATGGGTTTCTATTCCATGAAGTGCTGGAATCCAGGGATGGTGATAAAATAGACAGTGCCCAGAAGATGAGAGTAGTGGGACAGGGAGCTTGTAGTGCCCAGCAGAGCTCAGGGCCTGATTTCTGGTCTCCTGTGCCCTGGATCTCATCAGGGTGCTGAAATTACTCTCCTGGACGTGGGCCAGGCTGCTTTGGAACCTCCTGAATTTTGGGATGTGAGAGATGGTGAGAAACATAGCCCACAACTTCCTGGTCATGGTTCTGTGCTCCCCAGACAGCTGCTCCAGGCTTGGAGCTGGAGGTGAACAGCTTGTTGTGGGTGCTGGTGAAATACTGCCTAACATGATAGTTTATCTTGAGATGCATTTAACAAAGTATGGCTGTGAATGTTGCACTGATCCTCTCCGTCCTCTGGAAGTGGGATAAAAGGGAGTAGGGGTGTGGGAGTGTGCGGCAGAAATGGGCTCCTGGGATCTCCAGGGATGCAGTGAGGGTGACAGGAGGCTGTGTCCCCTTGGCATGAATGTCCCCCCCAGCCCCTGAGGAGGTGTGTGGGAGTATGAAGCTCATGCCTGTGGGTGTGAGGGGCAGGGCAAGGCAGGCAGCCCCCACTGCTGCCTTCCCTCCATGTTCTGTTTTCTCAAGTGCCAGAAAAGAAAACTCCTCCTCCACAAGCCTGGGGAGGTGATCCTGGGGTCGCTGGGCCCTTCCCTGCAAATTAGCTCGTGGCTTTGCCAGAAATGACATCACTTGTTAGGCAGATTTCTTCATTAGGGAGCTTTCTAATCTCAGACATGAGTGGCACGGAAACCCTCCCCGCTCCCCGGGCGCCGAGGAAGCCAAGCTGCATTGCCAGTCTCTGCAGCACGCTCTGCTTATTTATCATTCATAGCATCATGTTTGTTTTACGACAAATGAACTTAATCACAATTTTCACAGTGGAATACACAGGAAAATACGCAGGATAACCATAGCTGCAGGTATAGAAGACCAAACTTAATTTAGAGAGGATATATAGGAGCAATCTAAGCAGCCAAAGAATTGAATTAATCTAATAAAAAGACTCGGCTAAACATAATTCTTCATGCTGAAACAAAAGCCCCGTGAGACAGGATGGTGCTCAGGTTCTGCATTAAACTTTTTTCTTTTGTGCTTAATGCTCAGCCAAAACATTATTTGTTGCTGAAAAGTGCATTTGGGTGTTGGGAGTATTTTTTTCCCCACTATGTCTTAAAGTGGAGGAGGGCAGGAATTGCAGATCATTTATTAATGCTCTGCTCCATTGTGGTCTTAAGCTCCAACAGATGGGTCAGGATACCCTGGCTAACATTCAATGTGAGCCTGCTGACTTGCACAGAGCTTCCCAATGCAAGCACAGTGATGCAGGGACTGGAAAAGGCACTGAGTGTGGTGGTCATCCTGAAATGTGATTCCAGCAGTCTCAGGGGCTGAGAGTTAATCCCTGTGCTTGGGGGAGAAGGGGGTATGCATGTAGGTGTGTGTGCACACATGGATGTGCCTTCCTATGGACGTGTTTTGGAGTAGTTTGGTTTTGATTCCTTGATGGGGCATTTACTGCGTGGTCATGCTTGCCAGGGAAACTCTGATAACTCCCTGAAAGTGCTGTGTGCTTCCAATTTCAGCACCATTTCTGATCCTTATCAGTGTTTCTCTTCCTCTCATGATACCAGAGCAGAAATTATGATGGTTGAACCAGAAAGAATAATGCTTCAGAAACCACCCCACTTCTATCAGTGGATTTTCATCCTGCTCTAGCCAACTGAAATAATTGTCTGAGCTGCCTGCACTGCACTAAAATGCATTTCCGTGTGTAGAAACATCATTAAAGAGTGGTTTTAAAGTACACAGTATTAAAGTAGAATTTAGGACACAAAATAAAAGAAACTTTCTAGAGTGTAGCACCAGGCATCCTGGAGTCTCCAGGAAATTTAGTGTCCAAGGGTGGAGAGCTTTCCTTAGGAGACTGGTGACAGTAATTTGTTCAGTCTAGCAAAATGAGAGCTTCAAGGGAGTGATTGCTTCCTGTAAATATTTTCAAGGGGAAAGAGCTGATGCTGACAGAATAACCAATGGACGTAGTTTGGTGATGAATAAATTTGGGCTGGAAATTTAGGAGACTCCTAAATATCAGACAGGTCATGTAACAATTTTCTAATGAGTGTAAGGAATCAAAAGCCAAATTGCTTTTTAAGAGAGAGGTTGATGTCCTGAAAAGGGTCCTGTGACAGTGTTTGTCATTGGGCAAGGGGATGGCTTTGCCTAGTAATCCCAATGTTCCCCACTTACAGCTTTGAATTTTGTGGTAAACTGGTTCCTTTGCCCATGGAGTGTCCTTAAAATGTGTTGGAGATCAACAGGGGCCTGTGTGAGGGAGTAGCTTGGTTACAAAAGTCTGACTCCTTAGTTTAAAGGTGTGGTAGCTGGATATAAACAGGATGACCTTGTCTCGTCTGAAGACCCCAAAAAATACAGTCGAGAAGAAAGTCATGGAGATGCCAGACACTGTGGTGATGGAAAGGGCAGGAACTCAGAGTGTATCACCTTATTGTGTGCCAGCCCTGGCCTTGCACATCTGGGAGGCATTTCCCTGCTTCCATTAGCCCCTTTGAACAGGCTGCCATTCCCTCCCTGCAGCATCTCCTGCCAAGGACTGATGGGTTTATTTTTGAGGGCTGAAGTGCTCATGAGCAGAAGGGACTTTCAGCCATTTCCAAGGCTGGCAGCAAGCCTCAGATCTGAGATATCCATCTCCTTCTTTAAGTGTGGCACCAAGGCTGTTTTTGAAACTCTGCAACCTCTCCCATATCTCAAACTCTCCAGGGGTTTTGTTCCTGCACTGCCCATGCCTCTCATGGCTTTGGATAGGATGACAGAGGAGTATCACAGGAGAGACTGATTTCCATCTAGACATTTGTGTATTATCCACTTTCTGCATGTGCATTAGCAATTGAATTCACCAGGAAAACGTGCTTCCAACCATCAAGAAGCACTTCTGCATCCTCACAACCTCTGCTGCTGAGCCACAGCCCTGCCAGGGGTTCAGCACTGCTGCTGTATTTCCACCCAGCTGTACCTTCCTGCCATCTCCCTGAATCTCTGGCTTATTCCTCTGGCCACAGGACACAGCCCAACCAGCTAAATTCATTAAAGCCATCTCTGCTGCAGCCAGGCTTTCTGGAGCTCCAATCCCAGAGACTTTGGGAATGGACCAGAATTGGGAAACATACCAATTTTTAAGCAAGGATCTGTATCTTCAAATTGCACATCAATTTAATGAGGATAAATTGTGCAGGCACTCAGACACTGATGCACATTACTGATATTTTTAGTGGCTGGACTCTCAGGAGGATGCATCTCTGTCAGCCCAGCTGCTCTAAGAGGCAGTTAAGTCAAATTGCAGATGGACCAAAGTCTTCTGTTTTTACCTCTCATAAAAGTGATGCCTCCAGTTGCATCTTATAAAATTCACCAATGTCCTACTTCCTAAACTTCCAGGTGAATAAGGCTGCACAATTTAGTCTGTAAAATCCAGCAGCCAAAGAGAAGGAACATTAAAAAAAAGATTGTTGGAAGATTGTTGCATGAGTCCTGTCAAATAGTGTTTAGCTCCTGCATCTCTGCTCATGGGTGTCCCCAGCCACCTCCCAGGGAGAGGGACAGATGCTTTTCAAAGCAGGCTAAGTGTACATTATGGTCAAATGGCATGGGGCTGGGGGAGAGGGTCGTGCGGGGAAAGGTGGGCAGAAATGGCTTTGTGCATCTCCATGTGCTACCACTTCGTGTGGAGCCATGAGAGCGGCTCCAACTGGAGTTACAGCTCCCTTGAGGCAGGGTTAAGTCAGCCTCCAGCAACCCTAAGGGGAAGAAATAGGAGGTGATGCTTCCTCAGACTCAGTCCCTGCCTTCCTTGGTCTCCTACCCAAGAAGGGATGGGTGGTTTTTACAAATTCTGGGTTCTTCCTCCTGTAACTGGTTAAATCATTCCCAGCTGATGCTTATAGTGAGGGGCAGAGCAGCTGCAATGTGCAGGGAACAGGACACAGCAACTCATTTGACAGATTCAAGCACATAGATGACCCTGGGGGAAGGTTCAGCCTTAAATCAGCACATTTCTGCCTTAAGCTAATCCTCTCCCTGCCCAGTGTTTCCCACTGCAGCAACATCCAGCCCTGCTGATGAGGATGCACAGAGCATCCCTCCTGCCTCCCTGCTCCCTCCAGCAGCACATCTGCTCCAGCCAAGGTCCCCACACCTGCTGTGGAACAGAAATAGCATCAGGCTGGTGCTCCTGAACCTGTTTCATGCTGCCATCCAGCAGACTGGCATGGCTGTGGAGAAAGGAGCTGCTGCCTTGGTGCAGGCAGCAGGACCTGCACAGCGGCTCACGTGTTCACCACGTTCCTCTGCATTTGTGCTCATGTTGTTCCTCACGCTCTTCGCTGCTCCAGACTGGAAAAGCTCCTTCCCCTGCAGGGAGACAGGTAAAATGCCTGAGGAGGCAGGTAAAATTCCATACAGGGAGGCCACCACCTCCTCATTCACTCCCAAACGTCCTCCTCTTCGGGGCTGTGCGCACGTCTGAGAATAGCTCCTTGCCACAGCCTCCTCCGCGGGAACAGCGTTATTTATTCATAGGCGTTGGGTTTGCTCTGATAGTCTTTCTGAATTTATTCTAAAAAGAGATCTTCCTTATGCCTGGGAAGTGCCTGGCCATTCCTCCAAAATGGAAGTGAGAAAAGCTCCTTGTGTGTTTTTTGTGCATGGTTAAAAATAGCGTCCCAGAACGGTATGTTGGATAAATATGAATGAGGGAAGAACAAATGTAGTAACCTTCAGAGTCTACAAATGGACAGGTATGTGTGTCTGTCCTAGAGCTTCTAAAATTTCTTTGCTCATCCATTTCATACTCCAGTCTCTGCTTTCTTCTCTACCTTTCTTTGTCCTTTGTTCCTGTGGCTTTGTTTTAATTCTCCTGCATCTTTTTTTTTTTCATTTAACTCTCACTCTGTTCTGCCTGTTTCTCTCCCTTCCCAACAGTGTCCTACCCCACCTCTGCTTTCCATCCTGCTCCTCCACACCTCATCTTTTTCTTCGTTCCCAATACTTCTCCCTGTTCTTAGCCAGTGCTCCCTGTTCTCCCTCTTGTCTCCTCATCCTTTTCACTCTGGGGACTCTCAATCCCCAAAGACAACCCTGACCTGGGTCGCCAGCACGGCCTTTGGCTCAGGAACAGGGATGGCAGCCAAAGGGAGGTGTTTCATTGCATCCTGGATGTGCAGACAGAAATATCTCACTGAAATGGCTGTTGACACTTGTCATCTCGGTCAGAATCAGACATAAAATCCTTCAGCCTGTATCTGATGTATTTAAATGGATGAAAACATTAGAAATTAAGAGTCTGCCCATGTGTTGTGAGTGTCTTACAGTGACAGACCTGAATGTTTATCCACATGAAGGCCCTTTTGCACTACAGAACAGTGTTAAATGGCTTCACAGTAAGTGGATTTGAGCTGGAGAGGGTATAAAGAGCCTGCTGGAAATGCTCTTTATGCTGTCTCCCATCCTCAACTTCCCTCATCTCTTCTATTTCCAGTTTTTAAAGGAGAACAATGTTGGTTGTTGTCTTTGGGATATTTCAGGTCGGTCTGGGAGCTGTGTGGGCCTCAGCAGCTCTTTTTGTGTTACAACCCCGTGGCTGATGGGAGCATCCACCGGGCTCATGGGCTATAAGGAGAGAGCCTGAGCCATGTGGCATTTGGACAAGAAAGCATCAAATGCTATTTAAACCTTCTTGAAATCCCTAACTTATGGTGAAAAACCATTGCCTAATAAATTAGTTGTATTTAAGCACTCAAACCCAGTTTTCCTCTTGGAAAAGGAATTTAAAGGAAGGATGTTGTTACTTGTGTTTTAGAGCGTGGGCAGCCTCATTCTTCCTTCATCCAGTGCCCTCTGTCCATCCTCAGCTCTGTACTATCTTAATTTCGTGTGTGCTAAGGAATGTGCACTGTTCTAACATTCAACATCAGAAAAAAACTGTGTTTCTTGTTCTTCTTAGTGAAAAAGAAGTGTTCAGAAAGGTGTGCTGAAAAATTAAACCTCTGCAGGGTCATACTCTAAATTCTTGTGAAAAAAGGAGGGGAAAAGGTCTGAGTTTTAACATGTTTGCTTGGGCTACCAAAAATACTCGTTGCCTGCGTTTAAATTAAAGCATATTTTGTTCACTTCTGGAAACTTTGCTGTGAAGAGGCAGCTTTGGACAAGCTGGGCCTTTGGAAGTGGGGTTTCTTTTCCTTTTCACCCTCCACAGCTCAGTGACACAACTGATAGCACTGAGGGAAGACAGGACATGGTTAAGCCACTGCCTGGATCAACTGGTGTTGGGAGAGATGGAGAATGGAAAGCCACTCAGGCAAAGATGTCTCTTACCCCTGCTGCACAGCTCCTTCCAATAGATGGGATTTTGGAACAGCAATTTATATTAATACTCAATAGGATGTTGCTGTAGCAACTATATGATGTGCTGAATAATTTCATGGGCTTAAATCCAAAATGCTGGGAGCTAAGATGGGTCTGAGCATGATTTAGGACTTTGGTCATGTGGGTTCTGTGCTGGAATGATTGGACTTGGGGAGAAGTTAGGGTAGAAGATAAAAGATGCTTCTCTGAAGGGAGCTGGACCCTGTTAGTGTGCAGCTAGGGTGGGATAGTGAAAATTAAGGACACCCTCCAGAGTCCCCCTTATGCACCTATTTGCACATGCTGCCATGAGGGACCCTGACGCACAGCCGCTCCCTTTTGCTATCAGGAGTTTGCTGTAAACCAGATCTGACATTTAGCTTCAGGTCAAATTAAATGGATTTGACCTAGAATGATTTTTATTGGTTTGTTTTTGTTTCATGTTAAAAAAATCGTTAAAAAAAAAAAAATCTGTTACAGCTCAGTTCCAAGCAGAATTACTTCCCTTTAATTTTCTCTCTTGCCAAACTGAAGAGTCTCTTATTTGCCCAGTTTTCATCTGCAGTGCTAATTTACAAGAGGCAAAATTGGGCTGTTCATGGTGGTGCCAGAAAAAGACATCTGGCACCCTGTCAAAGGGCAGAACTGGAATTCATTTCTTCACCTAGGTGTGCTGTAATGGGGAGATGGTGGCATCCCTGTGCTCCCTGTTCCACTCCTCTGCCCTTTTCCCTCAAGAAATACACCTTGACATGTAGCCTAATTTTGTATCTTAACTTCAAGCCACTTTTTCTCCCCTCCTCTAAGACTGTGACTAATTCCCTCCCTTCACTTATACCTTGAGAGTATTTATAGACTGTGATCCTGTTCTCCCTCTCCCTTCTCCCTACTGTACAATATAAATTTATCTGTTATTCCCTCCTCCAAACTGGTCCCAGGTGTCCTGCCCTCCAGTGCTTGTGCCATCAGCATCTTCTATAGCTTCTCTGCATCTTTCTGTTCTTGTCCTAAACAGGGAAAACAAACCACAGAAATGCCCAGCTCCTGGGTTTTCTGTGCTAAAGGACAAGGTACAGATAAATAACGGGGGTCTCTTCTCCCTGCCCTGTCCATCCCCGTCAGGGACTTTTTGTTTTACGTTGCAGGGTTAGTCCATGAGCTTTATTTATTTTATTTCTGTCCATGGGCTGGCTCTGGCCTCCTTTAATCCCTGCTGGGTGTTCAGTCGTGCTCAGGCTGCAGCACTGCACACACACTCTCACTCCCAAGGGGAATACACTGCATCCCTGAGCACAGAGTTATCCACTGATGCATTTACACCACCCTGGCTGAGGTTTTAAATGCAATGAATGATTACCAGTACCTGATACTGCATGTAAAGACCTCACTCCAGGACATCTTAGTGTCTTAATTCCCCTGTTATCACTTTATCCATCTGACTGATATCCTGTATGTACGTTATGAGTTGATTACCAGAGAGAACCAAATGTTAAAATTACAGGAGAAAATTAAGTTTCCCACACTCAATATTTTTCCTTTGCTTCCTAAAGTCAATATTATAGCCAAGAAGGCTATTAGACTTAGTGGGGGTTTTTTGTTTGTTTTGGTTTTTTTAAGCACAAGCCAGAGGCTGGATGTGACTGAGCAAAATGTGCTGGCAGCACAAAATGTCAGCTGTGTCCTGGGCTGCATCAAAACCAGTGTGGGCACCAGGTTGAGGGAGGGGATTCTGCCCCTCTGCTCCACTCTGGTGAGACCCCACCTGGAAAACCACATCCAGCTGTGGAGTCCTCAGCACAGGAAGGACATTGAACTCTTGGAGTGAGTCCAGAGGAGGCCACCAAGATGCTCCAAGGATTGGAGTTGCTCTACTCTGGAGGGCTGAGGGGGCTGGGGGTGTTCAGCCTGGAGAAGAGAAGGCTCTGAGGTGACCTAATTGAACTGTTCAGTACCTAAAAGGGCTACAGGAAAGGGGCTGTTTACAAGGGCATGGAGTGACAGGACCTGGGGGAAATGGCTTCAAGCTGACAGAGGGTGAAGTTAGATTGGAGATGTGGAAGAAATTCTGGGCTCGGAGGCTGGTGAGGCCCTGGCCCGGGCTGCCCACAGAGGCTGTGGCTGCCCCATCCCTGGCAGTGTTGCAGGCCAGCTTGGATGGGGCTTGCAGCAACCTGGCCTAGTGGAAGGTGTCCCTGCCCTTGGCAGGGTGTTGGAACTGGATGATCTGTAAGGCCTCTTCCAACCCAACCCATTCTATGATTCTAATGCTTAAGCTTAGCTGGTAGTGATGGTCTTCCAAATGCCCTCTGGCTCACTGACAGTGGTAGACTAAAAATGAGCTTTTCCCAGAAGACAAACTGCTTCACTTGCCCTGAAGTTTTCTGGATATCCTATCTCTTTGAAAACAACTCAGAAAAAACCTGGTTGCCATATTTTCATATTCTCTTTGGACATTTTTATAGTTGTGGCACAAACCTGTGGGTGAATCAGCAGTATCTGCAGAGATGTCCTGTCCAGGACTTGTTCTAGAAGCTGCTCTCTCCTCAGCTGAAGTGCAGGATCTGGTTTATCTGCTGGGATGGAAAGGTTCTTGTTGGTCATCACAGAAGCAATTCTGACTGTTGTGTAGCCATCTTCCAAAAGTAGCTCGTGCTAGAGCCTGGAGCAGGAGAGCTGCTCTGGAGGTTGTGTCTTTGTCCTGTCTCTTCAAACAGGAGCACCTGCACTGATTGCATCTGAGAGTTACTTCTGTAAGTACTGTCAAAAATCTTCAGTTGTTCAGGATCTGAAACCTTCCCGGGCTGAACAGGAAACCCTTTCAGTGCCTTCTGCCTCCTCTAAGGCCAGGGTGGCATCCGGCTGGCAGTCTTGGGTATTTCACTGGGGGAAGGGACATTCTCTGGAGGAAAACAGACCTCCTTTTGATTGAAAATCTAAGTTTTCATTGCAGCTTTTCCTAGAAACCCTGCAGCAGGAGTGGGGTGAGGCAGCAGCGCTGTCAGCACATGGATGGGATGACAGGCAGAGCAACAGGAGAGCTCTCTGCTCCTGCCTTTCCCTGCAGCTTCCACAGGCACCTGGCACCTGACCCTTCTCATGATGAGAGGGCTGGAGGTGTTCAGCCTGGAGAAGAGAAGGCTCTGAGCTGCAGGAGGTAACAGGACCTGTGTAATTATCCCCAGCTTTTCCCTCGTGGAGCCAAACCCCAGCTGTGCCGCTGAGTGCCAGGAGAAGCTCCTGACAAGGAGGTTGGTCCTGGCGCTGCTGTGGAGCTGCTGCCCCCCTCCTGCTTTAATAACACACAGGAATTCCAGCAAATGGTTGGTTTGAATCGCAGTTGCTCTGCCACAGCCTCAAAAGCTTTCAGGAGTGCAGTCTGCTCTCTTTAACTCTGCAGAAGGCTGTGATTTAACCACCAATCTCAGCTGTGGGGAGCTGGGTCCCTCTGCAAGGAAGTAAGGAAGGAGCAGGAGCATCTCCTGGGCTCTCAGGAGCTCACAGTCAAACTAACCTGTGTTTCTTGAAATCTTAATTATGCCTCCACTCAGACCACAGACTTGAAACTTCCTGGCTGCTCTCCTGGTTGGGTGAATGGTTTTGGTGTTATGTATACACAGCAAAGAGATGAAAGGGCTTGTGGTTGTATTGGTTCTTCACAAACGTAGAGTGAAGGGTGGGATAAGTCTCAAAAATGTCCTCCAGGGGAGTGAGATGTCTGGGGAGGATTTTCCTGTCTCTGCTTGGAGTGAATTCATCTGTCACAGGAGAAGAGACACAGTGGCAGGTACAGAAAGGGGAGACCTTGAAGGCAAGGACATTTCTAGCATTAGTTATAGCACACATGGCCTGATCCTCCTCAAGCAGAAGCTGGAGCCAGCAGGTTGATGCTGATTTATGACTGCAGTGGCTCTGCCCCAAATTCTGCACTACTTTGAGAGGTTTAACTTTTAATATGCTTTGAAAACTTTTTGATTGACCTTCACATGCATCCTTGGTAGCACTACCTTCCAGAAACAGAGAGAAATCACTTAATATGCAAGGAAACCTCCTTAGCACTTGGATCAGAGTCTGCTGCCTCACCTGACTCTGCAGAACCTCCCCATTTCTCTTTTATTCTTTAAATATTTTCTGATATTGTATGTTCT
The DNA here is from genome assembly GCA_013397915.1 of Daphoenositta chrysoptera. Classification (NCBI taxonomy): domain Eukaryota; kingdom Metazoa; phylum Chordata; class Aves; order Passeriformes; genus Daphoenositta; species Daphoenositta chrysoptera. Next base: position 39,894 of record VZRO01004059.1, on the reverse strand, counting down.
GGATCCTACTCAATGCTCTACAGGGTGTTTTATCCTAATGTTTCTGTTGCTGCCAGTAAAGGCAGACACCCAGACTCAGTACACCTGGTCCTCTGGCCTTTCTGGAGCAAAGGTGGGAAAACCTTGGGTGGAAAGAGAGCTTGATGGTGATTTTTGATATTTTTCTGTGTCTGCCAGTGTCAGCCTGGAGCTGCCATGTCCTCTTTGACCCAGATTTCCCTGCTGTCCCCTGGGCATTAGATTTGATCCTGATATATGGCCAGTAATGCCTTGTCTTCAGACTCTATTTGTTGGCTCCCAGGGCCTCGTACTTCCTTGCCCAGTGACAGTTTTATGCAGGTGTAACTCTTGTGCCTTTGGCGGAGTCACTCCTGATTTACCCCAGCCTGCAGTGCCTGACAGCTGGTTTTCTCCCTGAATTACTGTGCCTGACACATCACTGTAGGTGTTAGGCATTGTCACAAAATTAATTTTCCTCTCAAGAGCCCTCAGTGATTTCAGCTGAACTTCTTTGCAATTGTCGCTCTGTCTCCCTGGAAGATTCATGCTGCTGGAGTGGCTTCAGCCTTGGGGGATGGGGAGCCAAGCCCAAGTACAAGACAACCTTTTTTGCTTCTTCTCTCATTTTTTTATAGCTGGATTTCTATGAGACATTGTGGTCAGGTATGAGAGGCATAGAGGGAACTCAGCAGTCCCTTCAGATGTTTATTAGATTCTTACTAAAAAACTTGTATTTCATCAAAGCCCTTCTCCAACACTGGGTTGGTTTTCTCTCCCTGTGGAAGAGCCTGAAGCTGCAGGGCTGTGATTTCTGCCCCGGGTTTACCTCAGCATCAAAAGCAGCTGTCATTGGCATTTTTCCCTTTTCCAGGCTGAGCTGGAATATGTAGCTCTGTGGCTAGGGATTGACTTGGAGCAAACACGAAAAGCTGAATTTACAAGGAACTGGCACCCAGCAAAGGTGGGGCTGGATGGGCTGAAGGTGCCTGGGACAGGACATTCCAGGGATGGAATGTGGCCAGGAGAGAAGGTGGGTTGTGCAGGGGAGATTGGAGGACAAACTGGTTTGCTCTAGGGGTAGAAACAGTGAGCAGCTCAAGTTCCTGAATCATGCTGGAAATTGGATTTAGGTATTCTAAAATTTAAAAGACAAATGAGACGTAGCCAAACACATCCAGATTTCGTGAGACACTCTGGAGTCTATTGCTCCAAAGGGAGTTGGGTCCCATTTCAGGTAATGGAAAAACATTATTTAGGTGCTAATTCACTTGGTGCTTGGAGTATTTTTGTCGTGGGGCTCAGTGAAATTTTACCGTTCCAGGGAAAATGTGACTATTGTGAAATAAGAAAGAATTAATCTTATAAGTGGGCTTTAATTATCCTCAGGAAATTGCATTTGATGGTATTTTAGGTAGTATCTTGGTGTCATTGAAACCTATCAACCAGTCATGTTACTATCACTGGAGTGAAAACCTTTTTTACTTGAACCAGTTTTTTCCTAACTCACTAAATGATATTTATATATTTTGTTTTCTTTTTTTTTTAATAATGCTGCACATCTAACAGCATTTGCAAGTCTGTGCACATTTCAAATCATTCTTGTGCTTTCCCAGGCCTCCTTTTAAAATGCTCTGGATTTTTCATGCTGTCCAGAGTATTGTGGAGGGCTGTCACAGACCTTATGCCTGGGTTTTCCTGCCAGGTCAAATTGTAGCTCTCTGAGACCATTTATTGAAGCAGAAAGCCCCGAGGGCACTTGGGGGTGGGAAGTGCTGAATCATTTACGATGGGTTCACTTTGCACACTGATGGTTGGCTTTGGGGCACCTGCTCAACATCCCCTGCCAGATGCTGTGAGCTCCGTGGATGTTCGTGGGAGCTGAGGATATTCAACATCACCAAACCAAGCTCTGCTCCCCTGTTTGACTTAGCTTGGTCTGGGGTGCACCATGACACCCACAGTGGCTACTCAACAGCAGCAAAAAGGTGGACCCTGCTATCTTTTTGGAGAGGCACTGACAGGGAGAAAATAGCTGCTGTGGTGCAGAATCTGTGGCCAAAAATGATGCTGTTAATATCCTGCTGGGACGGAGTGGATCTGTCTTAATCTTATTAAAATATCAGCAGTGTTTCCTGCACATCCGTCCCAAAAATGGGGCTGTAGCACTCCACAGCAGAGCCAGGACTTTATCCATGCCTGCCCAGGTGTTGGAAGAAGCCAGAAGCTGGCTGGGGCAATAGGAAAAGCCCCCAGGGAAGGCCTTGGGGAGAACCATAATGTGATAGTGACCTGCCACCAGCTGCAGAGGTGTGTTTCTCAACCAGGCAAACTGAGGCTCCCAAAAGTGTGAGGGCCTCCAGGGGCTGGATCCTGAAAGGGATTTGTCCCCTGCTCCAGCCCCTGTGCTTACAAGAACGTGGGGAGTTGATATAGTTTGCTGATCCTCAGCAGCCAAGGTTTTTGGGGCTGGGATCCCAGCTGATCCCTGTTCCCCCATACCTTTATCATGTGGAGGACTGAGATTGGGTATCCCTGCATCTGGAAGCTGCAATGCCTGTTTACAATAGACAGCTGAAGCTGTGGAAATGTGATGAAACTCCATCTGGGAGGCTGTAGTAACTCATATCTTCTGCAAAATTACCTGGAGGAGAGGTTTTACCTGCACCAAAGCTTATCATTAACTTGTTTGAATTTAGGACTCGCTTCCGTCTCAGGGGGGGTTGAATCAGAAGCCACTCCAATAAAATCAATGGAGTGATCAGACTGTAAGTAGGATTAAGCCTGTTTTCTCCACACTGTCCTTTTGCCCTCCTATCTGTGCAGGAGACAGCACCTGCCATGGCAATGTTTCCTCTGGTTGCTGCGGGATCTCAAGGGGAAGGATGAATAACTTGCAGAGCTGAGGCACTGACTCACTCCTGTCCCCAGGCGCTGGGGCACAGACTGTCAGCTGCTGGAGACAGCGGGAAGCAGCCTTCCTGCTGCTCTGTGTTTCCCCAGCACAGTCAGGACCATGCAGAGAACCAGGGGGAAGGAATAATAGAATAGGATCGTGTATGCCTCTGATCCATCCGGTTTTCCTCTAGCATCTATTGTGCAAATGAATCCCCAAACGACTCTCGGGGTGTGGCCGTTCCCGTCTGCCCGTGCGATTTGTGGAGATGTATCTTTGTTGCAGACAGGATTATGAGAGTTCTGGAGGAAAGGAAGTTGCTGACCTGTGAAGTGGGTTTGGGACTCCTGAGCTAAAACAAAGAGCACCATCTCCTGGCAGCTGGGAATAGCTGGCACTGCTTCCAGAGATGCACACCCCGTTGCAGTTCTCCCGCAGGCAGCTTGCTGCTTTCTCTGCCTATCCTGGAGCATCTGGATGTGGGATAGCTCAGGGCTGACAGCTGGCTCTGGCCATGGAGAAAGGCTAATCCAGGGGACACTGGGAGCTGATCCAGGGGTGTTATCCACAGCACAGTGATGTCTCTGCTTGGCATGAGGGTTCTCAGCCGTTTGGGTTTTGAGCCCTACTCGAGTTGGTTCACACCTGCTAAAGTACTCTTGAGTTTTGTTTGGATTTTGAAGTGTTTGGGGTTATAAAATTCACGCTGAAAGGTCTTGCAGAATTGAGAGCATGACTCCCAAGTGGTACACTTGAATATCCCTGAGGGTGGCCAGACTATTTCGAAGCATCGTGTGATTTGGGTTGGGGTTGAGCAATGCCTCTGCCACTCGTGCAAGCTGCCCTTGCCACTGCCAGGAAGGTACTACTCAAGGACTTTCAGAAATCTGGAGCTTTCCTGAGGTTTGGGTTGGATTTGAAATCAAGGAGAGAGGAAAAAACAGCTTGGTCTGGATCCAAGAAAACGGTGTGCTTTGAATTTGGAGACAGACTTGGGACTGCTGGTCTGTCTGGGTAGGGTAAAGAGATGTGGAAAAGTGACCTAATACTGAACATCTGTATAAAGATGTGTATGGATACAGATGAGAATACAGTAAGATACCATGAGCTTTAAAAAGGAAGGTAACTGAGCTGGGGAGCTAAAAAAGGAAAAAATGTGACATCATGTATCAGGTGAAAAAATAAGAGAAATTCTTTCCCTTTTTTTTTCCTCCTATTTAAGTGTAAGTGAGGAATAAAAAGAAGCCAAGGTCAAGCAAAGGCTTTTTACTAGTAGCTGATGACAAACTTGTAAATTTGGTACAGAAAATAAAGGCAGGACTGTTTAATAGCTACTTTTGTTGTGCATTTGGAAGAAAGCGGGAAAATACATTTTCCTAGTGGTCGTGGCTGAGTGATAAAAATGAAGGAGAGGCTGGAATGTAAACTGCTGATGTGGGACTGGGAAACAGAGAGGGCTCCCAGCCGGGGTTTGATCTCCAGATACAGATGTTTAGGTGATGGCAACTCCTGGGCAATGGGACTCTCCTGCACCACTGTCAGGTGCCATGGAATGCCATGGTGGCTCCCACAGCCTTGTTATGAAATCGGCCTTTCAAGGCAAGAGAGTAATTATAAAATAAAAAGCTTGGCAAAGTGCCACACTACCTCCTTGAGCCTTTAATAGAATATAGGATCTAATTTTAAGAGCCAGGCTGAAAGGAAGTTGCTGCATATCCCCAAGCTCTGAGGTGGCTTTGAGGGTCTTGGATCAGAACGGAGTTGCTGTTCTGGAAAATGCTTGTCGCTTAGCTTTGGCCTCTTTATCTAAAATCTCTGGGTGACACCTGAAGGGCTGAGGTACTGGGAGTGACCTGTGGCCTGAGAGACCCTCTAACATCATTTGAGGCCAGTCAAAAAAGAGTATTCCCCTTGTTGTTATCTCTAATTGATGAATTACCGCAGGTCAGTGAGTGTCCAAATGGGACAAGCTGGGCCTTGTTGCCGTAGGAGAGAGCTGGGAAGACCCTGCTTCAGGGAGCTCACAGCTCTGCAGCACTGGGACAGCCAGTAATGACTCCTGAAGCTCAATATCCAAAGCAAAAAGTCAGAGTCAACTATTTAAATGACTTACAGGAATTTGCTGGAAGCTGCTTGCTCCCACTATTCTGCTTTTGTCTGAAAAGGTCACTGAAACCTTGATTCCTCCAGTTGCAACCAAAGAGATTTTCTCTTCTCTGCACAGCTCCAGGCTGTAAAAACTGCATCACCTAATTAAAGATTAGTTCTGCCCTCTCTTCTTCTGAAAAATGAATAGTTTTGACCAAATCAGTGACACGCAATAAATACGGAACCTCGCATTGAGGGTTTGCCAGCTGTTCTGGGGAACTGAAATTCCATGTCACAGAATCATGGAATGGTTTGAGTTGAAAGGGATCATCTTGTTCCAAACCTCCTGCCGTGGTCAGGGACACCTTCCTCTAGACCAGGTCCCTCAAACATTAGTCTGTCTGTGCCAGGGAAGATCACCAGAGCTGCATGTAAATCTTGACAGGTTAATATGAAATAAGGTTATTTTACTGAAAGTTGAGCACAATATTCTGAAGCGATCAATTTTAATATGGGCGAGAATACTCTAGATGGTGAAAAAAATAATAAATTTTATTTAAATCAGCTCTTTTTCTTGTCTCTGATCCTCAACTAACTTTTTGTTCCCTCTTCCAGTGTGCTGCAGCAGTGCAGCTTGCCTTGATCCAAAGTGGTCTTCAGCTGCCTTTTTTAAATTAAGAGCTACTCTGCATGGAACCAATGATTTCTAAATTATTTCCTATCTCAATTGCTAAATGCTTCTAAATCCAGTTCCGTAGGAGAGGGTTTCTGGAGCATTCACTTATTCTGAGCAAACAAAACAGTCATTTTCCAATATTTTTTTCTCTTTGCAGTTGATGAAAACACATGTAACTTGCTGAGCATCTCAGCTGTGCTGGTGTGATTGAATCAGACCCATTTCTTCTTAGCTGGTCGCAGGAAGCGGAATTATTTCCTGAGGGCTCGTGTTACGAGAAAGCACAACTGCTGCTCTCAGGAACTGAATAGCTTTCCTTCACCTGAATTGGCAAGCAGGGTTTTGGGTAGTTTTGAGTGAAATCCAGATTAAAAAAACCCCCAGCCTTTGTAACAAGGGTAAATTCAGACCTGATACTGTCATCTGTTACCAGTGCTATTCAAGGCTTCTCCTTCCCACGGATATTGAACCAAATAAACTTACAGCCAGAGAGGGCATTGCTAAATCACCAAGCTCTGAATACACCATTCTTCAGCAAAAATCTGCTCAGCTATTATCAGTTTCCATGTCTGTAATAGCCAGCTTAATAGCTGATAGATTCACAGTCCCCAAATGAGAGGCAGTTTTAGCAATGGCTTTAAATCATTCCCAGTGGAAATAGGGAGTTACATTAAATCCTATTAATTAGGCAATTTCAGCTGTCTTCAGTGCTTTTGACTCTGCTGTCGCCTTGAGAGTTGGGATCCCCATATGTCCTGGTAATGTGAACCCTCCCCTTGCTCAAATGTGCTCACACTCCCCGTAACTCTCTCTCCTCCTCAACATTAGTAGGAAATGCATTTTCTGTTTTCATTTTTATTTGCAAAACTGCTGCAGGAAAAAAGAAAAGGTTTATGATTGACAGTGATTCCATTCTAAATCAGCTCTTGCATTAACGTCTGCTACAGTACCAGGTTTGTACTATTTGAAAATGTGATGTTTGTCTCAATGACTATTTCAGGGTTATTTTTCTTTCTGCTGAGGAATAACCTAAAGAACAGGATGGTATTTTCCCAGCATCTCTTTATCACTGTGGCTCTCCTGTGAGCTGCCCTGGCTCGCTATAACTCCTGCTAAGAAGCACCTGACACAAATGCATTAGAAACCCTTTCACTGCTCTATTGATCAGCATTGCTAAGAGCTGCAAATGCTTGTATGTCTGGCTCCCATGTCCTGTGGACAAAGCACAAATGAAAGCTGTGAACAGCATCTGTGGATATTGGTTTGGCGGCAGCTTCAATCTCCTTTGATTCTGTTTGTGCTCCCTCTCTCCTAGCAATAGAGGGATGTTTGTAGGGATGGAATTTTGCCCACTGATGGTGTTGTGACAGTGTATTCCTCATGAGCAGAAAGTATTCCACAGCCATCTTGAGCTGGTCCACAGCCACTCAGAATCATTGGGACTTTTCTAGTGGATTCAGTGGGCTTTGGATCAGGTCCAGGAGGCACTGAGGAAGCGTTTAATGAAAGAGCAGCCCTGAAACCCCGTGGTTTAGACAGCCACTCACCCAGCACAAATAGTAAATTACAAACAGCAGATACTGGCAGCAACAGGCATGAATAGCCTGTAGTCAGCAATTCACAGCCTGAAATATGTTGGCGTAAACAGTGCATCAGATAATTCCAGCTAACCAACACATTTGTGAAAATTCAAGCCTGTTTATGGATAATTTTCAAAAAGGCGAGTTCAGCAAGAAGAGCATTTGCAAGGAATAGAACCTTTCCCTTTTTGCTTACTGCTCATTTAGCAGTGTTCTGGGTATGAGCTGTCCTTGCAAGGCACTGGATGACCTCAGGTAGAACCTGAGTGCTGGGCAGCCCAGTTTATCCCTCATTCTGCTTTGGTTTCACTGTGGTTTTCCATTTAGGCTTCATTCTCACGTAGCTTTGCTGTTGCAACCAAGTTATTCAGAGCAGTGAGGGTGGGAGCTGCCTGCAGCAAGCTACAGAACCATCTTGGAGCCCTAAGTGAGCTGGCAGGAAAATAGATGGTGAAATTTAGAGTAGGTAACTGTAAAGTTACGTAGATAGAGAGGAGGAAATAAGCCCAAGTTCACACATTTAGGAAAAACCTCCACAGTGACCCTCACCCCTCTGAGGCCTTGATGGTAAATGTTTCTATGAAAAGTTCTATGCAGTGCTACACAGCAGTGAGAACACCCAGCTGAAGGCTGGGAATGACTGGGAATGGATGATTTTCCACCCGCTGGCTGCAGCATCCCTTGCTCTGTGCTCTCCTGTGGCAAAGACTGCTACAAATTCCTGGCTGTGGGGATGGAGCTGCTGCCTTCGTGGTGTGTGCAGGAGCAGATTAGCAGGGAGGACTGGTGGGGAGCAGCAGCACCCAAAGCCAGGGAGAATGGGGACACAGGAGCAGGTAGCACAGGTAGGCTGAAAAGCAAGGAGAAGTACTTTTGGGTTGCTTTTCCCCTAGGCTAACAGTTTTGCCCTTGTAATAGGAGGGGCATGTTTTTGTTCCCAGCATAGAGGCAATCCAGGGAAAAGAAGTTGCAAGACATCACAACACTGAACAATAAAAAAATAGGATGAGGGAAATGATCACTCTGCCTTTGTGCAGGGTGTGGAGGGTGTGTGTGTGTCAAATCCAGTGAGGTTGTGCGGTAAAATAAAGCCTTCAGCTACAACACAGAAGTATTATAGGGGGGGAAATACTGCTTCAAGGCTCACTAAATGGGCTGCACATGCCTGATGCATGGAGGGCTGTGGGGAAAAGCAGTTGTGGTGGTGGTTAGAAGTGGTATCGTTCTCTGTGTGCAAGGAGAAAGGAAATAGTCAAACGCAAGTAGCATTTCCCAGCTTCTGGCTTTGCAGCTGCAGCAATGTCCCTTTAGTACTACAGTGAAGTCTGCTCTGTGTGTGGGAGCCCAGGCACGTGTGGAGCAGGTCGGGAGCCCCACATCCCTTGCAGGTGATAAACAGAGGTCGGAGAAAGCCAGCAGCCCTACCCTGAGATGCTTCAGCACAGGAGGGGTTAACAGGCTACGCCCTCCCATGGGCACCAGCTTCTACAGACGTTGGCTTTGTTCCTCCTCATCCCATTCCCTCAGCCCCTATAGAAATCCGTCTCTCCCACCTCCCTCATGGGGGATCTCGCTCTTCCCGTGGATGAGCCGTGCTTTGTATTACCGCTGCAGAGAGAGACTGACCGCTGTTTCTAATTTAATTAGCGCCGTCCCCAGGAACTAAGAGCGTGGCAGAGGGAATTAGAGGCAGCGTATGAAAATGATGCATGAGTTTAACCACCTTCGTGCCAGCATGATTTCTAGAGGATGCACACGGGCTACAGCTTTCTGAATGTGTGGAAATCACTAAATAAGGATGTTTAGTTTCTGCCTTGGTGTTTCACAAATTTAGAGTGGTTACTCTTCAGAGAAAAAGTGATTTAAATCTGCTTGCCAACTTTCCCTCTCAATTTCTGTCCAGCAGAATTTTTTACTTAATGAAAATTTCCTTTGTATGAAACTTCTCTAATTCTATATATTTTTAAAAAAATTGGTTTTGTATTGGACATTAGATTTGTTTTAAGAATATTGGATGCTGAGCTCCTGGGTTGGATTGTGAGAGATATTGTGAGGTTGCAATCACAGAAGTTTTTATTCACAGGCTGGGCAAACATTGGCCAGGAATGCTTAGTTGCTATCAGGATCCTTATAGCTATTTAAAAATAGAACAGCAGCTGGAAGCCTTGTGTGACAGATGTGCCACTATATTGCCCAAAGGTATAGAAAGAGACAGTCCCCAAGAGCTTGCAAGCAAAGTCAAGTCTGGTTCACAAACCAAATCTAAAATCAGCAGGGAGTGAGTGTGGCTTTGCAGAAAGCTTGATGCATGCAGGCTTTTGTCTCTTACTGTGCTTCATTTTTTTGTGTTTGCTTCAGGTGTCACAGGCTCGTCACATCTCTTTGACTATGGCTCCACTGCCAACGGAGGGGACAACTCCTTCTACACCTCTCTGATCTCCGATGTCCACTACACCACCCCGCGGGACTCCACCTATTTCACAGGCATCTATCAGCAGGAAAACACCCCCATTCCCTGTTCGGGCAGCACTGAGGGGTTTAACACTCTGGGGCATCCTGTTCAAGATGTGACTGGGTTTGAGTCCCGTGGCTTGTTTAGCTCAGACTCGGGAATAGAGATGACTCCTGCAGAGTCTACTGAAGTTGACAAAACCTTAGCAGATCCCATGAAAGTAGAAGCTTATAAATACATGGACATAAGTAGATCAGAAGAAATAAAGTACCAAGAAAAACATGACTCTGACTCAGAAGATGAGAGCCCAGGTCTTAGTGATAAGCACCAGGGAACACCTGCAGGGTCCAGCCACACCGCTGAACCTCCGCGGACGCCTTCTGAGAGCACAAAGGCAACCAAGGAACAAGACCTGCTGGAAGAGAGAAAGTTTGGGGGTCAGCACAGTCCCTCTGTGGCTACAACCCCTGTCAAGATCACACTCACCGAGACAGAACGCACCCAGGAAGCTGCCAGCAAAGAGCCGAGCCCGACTCAGCCGGACACTGGCCTGAAGCCGAGTCATGAGGTGGTGCCAACGGTGACAGTGTCAGAGCCAGAGGATGACAGCCCAGGGTCTGTCACACCACCCTCCTCTGGCACAGGTACTGATGGTGTTGGTGCAGGGCACTGGGGGTTTTGCTATTCAGAAAGCAGCTGCAATTGTAGCCCTGCAGGCTGGAGAATTACCATGGATTTTTGGGGTGGGTGTAACAGGGTGTGAGAGGGTGTTGACAAATCTCCATGGCTGGCGGTGTTTGTGCTCTGCTCTGGCACCAGTTTGTGTAGCCAAAGTGAAGGGGGAGGCAAACTGTGCTCCCCATCACAACACACTGCTCAGGATGGGCTGCCCTTGCTGTGTGGAAAGGGATCCAGGCCTGCTGAGCCAGTCCTCAGGGATCTCTCTTCGAGGGGAAGCACTGTGCCTGTTGCCATCACTGGGGGTATCTTCATCTAGGCCATGGTTTCAGCTGGATCCTGGTGGTTTGGGGGTCTCTTGGTCACCCTGGCTGTCCAGATTCCCCAAGGGAAATGAGGTGTGTGGGATCAGGGCAATGCAAGTGACTGTGTTCATACTATTAAAATTTTTGTGGTTGGCTTAACACTTCTTTTCCCCTGTAGAAAATAAGATTATATTGTTAAAAATCAGTGCTGTTTTCACGTGAAAGTGCTGCTTTTATAATGTGCTGAGGAGGGAAATGCTGTCACCTCATTTGCAAAGGGGCCTGGAGGGACAAAGGGCCAGTCTCTTTAAAAGACTCCTGATTTCTATTGGAGGGCACCAAAATCCTGTGTTTATACATTTTCTTATTAACTGATTACAGCAGTAGTGCATAATGTCTATTCCTCATTTTCAATATTATACACTGCTAAAATATGAAAGCAGCATAGTGCTTTAAAAAGGAATAAAATTCTGTGACAGGAAACAGAATTTTTAGTCTGAAAAATAAATTTTAGTGTCCTGGATCAAAACCCTTTAACAATGAACATTTGACAATGGACATCCCCAAGCTGAAACTTCCACTGGTTTAAAGTCATTTAGAAGTATTTTTTAAAAAGCTAGAATTTCCTTAAAATGGCAGACTGGTACACACACTAATACCTCCCCTTACAGAAATATTTGGTTCCTACAGGAAAGTGAGGGAGCATTTGTACACTTCCACACAGAAAAAGCAGATTGAGTTCACCACAGCTGTGAATTTATTCTGCTTGCATCAGCTAGAAACTTTAGACAATGAATAGACTTTAGAGCCACGTTTTAGTTCTTTTGTTTGACTGAGTGAAATCACACACAACTCCTGAGACGTGCCACTGTTCATCGATTTACACTTTTTGCTACAAGGTAATTAAGGACTTCGGGCCCTGTTACTTATTCAGTCCTGGTGATTGTTCAAGGCTGCCTTGGGGACACTCGGTATCTGTATCCCATCAAGACTGCTTATTCATCATGTTAAGGAGAGAAGAAGGCATCTTTTTCTAGAGGCTGGCTCCCAAGGGGTGTTTCCTCTGGATTTCCCCCCTTTCCTGCAGTTGGGGATGTTCCATGCCCAGACCCTGCATTCATAAGCGAGGAAAAAATTTAAAACTCGCCCTTGCTATTCCCATCCAGTGACCCAGCAAAGTTGTGGCTCCTGGGTGCCCCTCAAGCATTCTGGCAAAGCCTCCAGTCACCCCTTGCTTGGATCAAGACTTTTGAAAACATTTTGCCTTTAATCTCTGGCCCTCATCTTTCTGGGGAAGGAAGACATAGTCTGTCTCTGTGCTGCTCTGGCGCTGAAAGGCCTTGGGTATTTATTCACTTCCCACTGCCAGTGGTAAATGCGACACCCTGCTGCTGGCCACAAAGGACTGTTTTATTCACAAGGTGAATGCCAGGGCTGAGAGTTACACACTGCCAGCACAGGGAGGAGAGGGGTGAAAAAATTGGTTTGGACATGAAAGAAGCACTCCAACTCGAATCCTTTCTGACCTCTGCCAAACCAGGAACAGAGGCCTGGCTGTTTATTCTTTTCATATATATATCATATATATATATGTTTCTAGGAATGACCATGGATTGGAGGATGAGGTTGCCACCTCTTCCATCCCCATTAGTTAACAGAACAGTCCATCAAACATTCTCCACCCAAGAGAAAAATATGCAAACAAAGAGTACCATTAACAAAACATTACTATGTTTATAGAAAGTGTGTGAGAAACTTTATCAAAGAATGAACACATAGAAAGACTGCAGAAGTCAGGGCAACAGGTGAAGCCCAGGGATGGCGCGTTGCTGCGCTACGAGGGCTGGAAGTCACATGCCTGTTTGGACTCGTGCCAGATTCAGTCATGGCTCAGGGTGAAAATGCTCTCCTGTGGTGATGCAGGAGAGCAGTGTGGCTTCTGGCTCTCTTCCTGCAGCCAGAGGAGAAGGATGCACAAGCTCCCAGCGCACCAGAAACTTCCCAGCATCCAGATATGTGTGTTGTAACAGTGCCAGCACCTTAATCCTGTCTGCAGCCACAATCTGGGGTGCAGAAGGACTTTCTTGTGTGAAGGGGATGTGTTACAAGAGCTGTTTTGTCAGAGGATCTGCAGATATACGAGCAAAACATGGTCAATATCATTGATGATGTGTATTGGCATGTGCAGAAACCAGAATTGCTTGGAGGGGTTGTTTTTCTTTCCCATATCCCCACAAGATGTGATGGCACAGGTGTGCTATTGTTGAAACATCCCCCTTTACCTGAATCATCTTAAGGAAGGCACATGATCAGGAAGAAATTGGGCTACATGAGAAATTAAATCAGGAAATATCCAGAAATAGTAGTTACCATAGAATATTCTGAGTTGGAAGGGAACCTCAAGGATCATCAAGTCCAACTCTGGGTCCTGCACAGGACACCCCAGGAATACCCCACCATGTGCCTGAGAGTGCTGTCCAAAAGCTGCTTGAACTCTGGCACTCCTGGTGCTGTTTTATCCCAGGTCCCATCTGGTACAGTCTCTTTCCCACCCTCCATTGCAAAGGAGCTTCCAGGTGTGGCCAGCACAGCTGGGTGGGCTCAGGGGCTGATGCCAGGGGCTGCAAAGACAGGCTGGGCAGGTCACTTCGGGGCACCATCTGCAACCACAGGGCTGGAAACTCCTCTCCTTGGCTGTGGCACCCAGCCCTGTGGATGCAGGCAGCGTCTTGCCATGGACCTCTTCACAAGCATCTGCAGGAGGAAACTTAGGGATCTGTTTTCCTGGTGGACTTTCTTGACTCCTCACAACCTGCAGTGCCACTTAGTGACCCCATCACATTAATAATGACTTCAAATTAAGGAATGAACACTCAGGATTCCAGAGGACAAATTTCCATATGCGCGTGATGGCTGTTTCAATGTGACTGGGCAATTGCAGTCAGAAAATGCAGACTAGGTTGTTGATTTTTTTGTTTCGTTTTGTTTCAAATTTTGGGTGACAAGCTAGTCATTATTTTGGTTAATATAGTTCATGATGATATTAAGAATTAGAGTGGAAAAAATTGGTTTCATTCTGGGACCCAACTGAGCTAAAAGCGAACTGAGAATTCACCACCCACACCCTGAAAAAAAACCAACCCTCAAATTTATAAAAAACCTAACTAGTCAACCAAAAAAAGAAATTTGAGAAAAGTTTCTGATCTTAAACTTTCCACACCTGGAAGTTAAAGTTTGGCAAAACTACAGGTAACTACACATGGGTTGTTAGGATCAGCTTAACCCACCAGCCCTGTGTGCGTATTTGTCCCCAGAACAGACGAATATCTGTTGGTGACAATCTGATGCTGTCATGTGTGTCCTGAGCCCATGCTCCTCTTGACTGGTGATTTTCCTGGTGAAAACCATGTTGTTGAGCCACTGGTCAAGCAATGACCAGCATTGCCTTGTACCTCAGCTTTTTCCTCAGTAAACGAAACTTCTTTTATAAGGAGTACATGCATGGCAAATGCTGTATAAGGTCAAGCTGTCATTACTGTTAGTCAGCCCTGACAGGGAGACTTGGTGCCTGTGCTGGTGTGAAATCGACTGTGTTTGTTCCCTAAACAGCCAGAAATTCAGATTCTTATTTTTTTTCTTTTTCTTTCTTTTTTTTTCCTTTTTTCCTTCTATGTGGCAGAACCGTCGGGCTCAGAGTCGCAGGGCAAAGGCAGCCTGTCGGAGGACGAACTCATCAGTGCCATCAAGGAAGCAAAGAGCTTTTCCTTCGAGCCCTCGGAGGCGCAGCGGCCGCCAGCCCCTGCGGTGGAGAAGAGGGACCAGCGGGCCAAGCCCGGCCGCCCTCCCGCCTCCTCGCACGCCGATAACGAAGCCAGCAGCGCCGAGTCCGGCGACTCGGAGATCGAGCTGGTCTCAGAGGACCCCCTGGCTGCCGAGGAGGTGCTGCACTCCAACTACATGACCTTCAGCCACATCGGGGGGCCCCCTCCGTCGCCCGCCTCCCCCTCCATCCAGTACAGCATCTTGCGGGAGGAGCGGGAGGCGGAGCTCGACAGCGAGCTCATCATCGAGTCCTGCGATGCCTCCTCGGCCTCCGAGGAGAGCCCGAAGAGGGAGCAGGACTCCCCTCTGATGAAGCCCAAGGTCATGGACATTATCAAGGAAGAAAACAACTCGCGCACTGACGCCTCAGACTACGAGGCCAGTAAAATGACAGAGAGCAGGATGAACAGGGAAAACCTGGCAGAGTCCTCTTCCTACCTGAAAAGCTCCTTTGTTGCACCAAAAATAGGCGCTGAGCCCCCGACCTCTGCCGTCAGCACCGAGGAGCTGAAGGAAAGAGTAATCCTGAAGAAACCCATCGAAGAAACTGTTGTTAACCAAAGTAAAGTGTCTTCCAAGGACTTCGGCAAAAAAAGTCCGTTGGCTTCGTTCCTACTGCCGTTTTTAAATAAGCAGAAAGGTAAATGCAGATGTTATGTTGGTTTTCACAGTGCTGTTGAGAGGGGGGACGAGGGAGATCCTTGATCCTGATCCTTGCAGGGGAGCTGTTTGTAGTGCGGAGCAGGGGGAGCTGCTGGCACAGGATACCCTCAGGTGGAAGCTGGGCATGCCTGTGACGATGCACACGTCATCCCTGACCTGCCCATCCTCTTAGGAAAAGAAAAAAATACCAGCAACAATAATTTTTAGGTTTAAGCATAGACAGAGGATGGTGCAGTAACCCCAGTACCATAAGGCTGATTTGTACATCAGGCATCTGGAGGGCAAAGAGGAACAAATGATCATCTTTCCTTTGAAACACTACTTGCCTTGGCCCAGGGAAGGGGTGCAAGCAGGGATGTGGTCCTGCACCTCTCAGAAGTGTGAGGTTAAAGATTCTCAGGATGCATTTATGAAAAAAGAGAAAGATTTGGAGGAGGAGAGGAGTTGAGTTTGGTGAGTCTGGGTGTTTCTGGCAGTGTTCAAGGCCAGGTTGGACGGGGCTTTGAGCAACCTGGTCCAGTGGAAGGTGTCACTGTCCATGGACGTGGGGTTGGAAATGAATAATATTTAAGGTCACTTCCAACCCAAACCATTCAGTGAATCTACAATACTGGAGCTGGTGCAGTTTAAACAAATCTTTCTCATGGTGGCTTACACTCTCCATCCTTAATAATGAAGATGCTTCCAGTGCAGGGAAGTCGGTGTCTCATCCCAGCTCTGCAGGACTTAGGGGACATCCTGTGTGCTCCTCTGAGATCCCCTTCCTGAATCCAGTGGTGTGAAGGGGAAGGGCAGGACACTTCCAGGTGAGCTAAAGGTTCTTCCCTGTACAATCCCTTCAAAGCCGTTGCAGAGCCAGCCAGGTCCAGGCTTGCTGTGCCAGGCACTGTGGTCTAACAGGACCCAGCAAACCTCCAGACACCACCAGGTTCCAGTCTGAATTCTGAGGACCGAGGGGCAGCACGTGGTCCCTGCACCGCTGACACTGCCAGGGTCCCTGCAGCCTGTAAGGGGCTTGGTTCACCAAGCCACGTGAGAAAAAAAGGCACTTTATTCTTTGCAAGATGCCAGCTTTGAGCAGCACTTCGTGTGCCCTGGCTTTGTAGGCTGGTGTGGGAGGGAGGGACACCAGGACTGCCCCACACCTGCCCTGCTGCCCCTCTGCCATCCCCCTGGCTGGGCTGGAGGGCAGTGACTGCCCATGTCTCTAGTCAGGTATGTTGTTTTTGCAACACAGAGAGCTGCTGCTTCTTTGCAAACAGCTGAATAGAGATTGGAAGAGGGGAAGAATCCGACCCACACTGCTTAAAGAGCATCTTTTCCTCTGTCCACGTTTGTGCAGGCGTGTCCCCCACATGATGCCCTGGAGATGTGGCAGGCGTGTGTGAGTGGCACACTTAAAACCCATTTCCTGCGTACTGTGAACCCAAGTGTGCAAGTCTGGTCAGAAAACAGCCTGAACTTGCATGATGTGCTGAGGGCTGCAAGATCTGCAGCACAAACAAAATATGTTAATACTGATTCTGAGAGGTAATGAACTAATGACATTAATAGCCTGAATAAGAAACAGGATTATTGCTTGTAAGTGTGTTTTCCTGCCAGACTCTCAGAGCTCCCAATGTCATGCTGTGCATCTCATCTCCCTCACAAATAGTCTGAGCTCAAATCATTTCTTTCCCACTAACCAAATTCCTATTTTTCAGGACGAGACAAGCCTCTGTCCAAACCCTACAAGCTGTAGGGCTGATTAAATTAACTTTAAACACTGCTCCTTCAGTCTAGCATTGGGTCTCTGCAATGCCAGTGTGTGTGTGTTGTTCTGGACAGAACACTAACAATTTAGTCTTGGATTTGAGAAGGTAGTTGGGGACTATCATGTGGACAGCTAGTGGCCTGTCCCTCAATTTTGAGATTTCAGGATCTGTTACAATTTTTAGTACCCTATTGAGATTTTTTTGGCCTAAGTTTCATGACTCTCTTTATTTCTGTTCTTGCCTAAAGTGATGCTAACATAGACTCGTTCTCATATGGTGGTCAGAGAAAATCCCTTTGTGCATGAGCAGACTTTGTCCCTGTGTCCATGTTTCTTATCTTTATCCCCCTAGGACAGTAGAGGCAGGAACTTTTCCTCACAAGATAGCTAATCACTTCTTAGAGGTGCAAAGAGGACTGTTTTAGTAGGTGCTTTTTTGCCCTCAAGACACCCTGGTGCCTGAGACAAGGAAAACAAAAACATAGAGCCTCTTGAGACTATTGTTGCTAAAACTTGTCTATCTTTTTTCAAAGCTGATTTCTAGATATGGGGAGGTGGGCTGAAGATAACAAAGTATCAGTGATGGTAGGGTTCAGTTTACAATGCCTTCCAATCACAGGTGTGTTGCTATGTCCTGGCAATATTTAAAGGTGTTAAAGGTGATGTGTGGGGCTCTCCTTCTCTCCTGGGAAAGGACAGCTGATCCCTTACTCGGAGAATCCACATGAAACCCGCAAGAAATCCACATGAAAGTCAGCGCTTTATCAGTTATCAGAGGTGAACTGAGGGATGTGTTAACTGGCTTGGTGGAACCAGAGCATCCCCGTGGGTCCTCCCAAGATGCATTGTCTGGCAGGGAAATGATGTCTCAGAGCACGTCCACTGGGACAGGGACTGCTTTCATGGCATCAGCTTTGAGGTCTTGGCAGAGCTTTACATCACAGCACCACATTTGTACCATGTGCCAACTCAGAGGCACCTGGCAGGCCTTTGGCACAGGCCACACTCAGCCACAGTGACAAGAACAGGGGCAGAAGTGGCAGTGACACACAACAGAGGTGCAGCAGAGTGATGTCATCCAAAGCAGGAACCGTGTCACCATTCATTAGTAAAGAGAATTATCTTAGTTATAGTTATCTATCATTAAGAGAATACTAACAAGATGCAACTATGTACTTGTTTCATATAGAAATCAGGAAAACCTTGAAAGTTTCCTATTACTTGTTACACAAGAGCAAATGAAGCTGTTCAACACACCTGGCTATGGTTTTGACACCCCGCTGTAGATCTCTCTGTGGCCCTTGGCCAGCTCATAGCCAGGTAGATGTAATTTAAAAACAGTCACCCATCAGTTTCAATGTAAGCCTTAACTATTTCACGGCGTGGTACTGTAATCCCACCAGATGGTTTTTCACCCCTATCCATAACATTAAATATATTTTGCATGGCTCATCAGGAGAGTTTTCTCTGAGCTGGCGAGACAAAAGTTGATTTTGAGTGGAGGAAAGACATGGAAAGGCTGTGCTAAGGAAAAGCCCAGTGTTCAACCCGACCCCAGGAAAAGTCTTGCTGGTTGTGTTGCTGCCAGCCCGTGGCTTCTGGACCTCTCTGGTATGTCTGCTGGGCATGCTGAAACCACGGCCATCCCCCTGAATAACAAGGTGGAGCACAGCAAGTGCATGTGTGGTTTGCACAGTGGTCTCTGCTTAATGTCTATTGCCATCCAGTGGCAGGAACAAAAATGGGCAGTGACTTCCTACCTCCATTTCACTGGAGCTGTCAGGATTTGATGGAGTGGAGCTATTCCCACGCCGTTAATCACCAAGTAGCCTCTCCCGCTTTTCCACATGGTCGGAACGATGGCTTTGCTTGATGCACCCCAGGCTTGGCTTTGGCCGGAGCTGTGCAGTGCTGCCTGTGTCAGTGCTGCCACCTCCTCCTCCTCCTGCAGAGCACAGAGGGGAAGGCAGAGCTGCAGCCAAGCATCTGCTGTTTGGCTGTTGCTGCCCTCACATCACTCCTGGCACCTCCTCCCAGGGGTGGCACAGCCCTTACACAACAGGGCCTGGAGTGTATCTGGCTGTGGCACTGCAGACAGGGAGGGTTTCTTCTCAGTTTCTTCTTTCTTTTTATTCTTTTAAAAAATTATTATGTGCTGGACTTGCACATGGCTTGGGCATACAGAAAATTTCAGAAAAACTTGCCATCCTGGAAACATGAATCCTTTGGCCTGGGGCATTTTGCAGGAAGGCCAGAAGCCTGGATCAAGGCAAGCTGAGAAGGAGCTCTTTGGCTGAGTCCTTTCCTGTCTTCTCTTGCAGTGCCTTTTGGTCACTCTCTGCCAGGGTGGCCTGGCTTACCCTGTGCTGGTGTCCCACAGCCTGAGGACCTGGTCCTGAGAGGAGATCTCCCTTGTGCTGGAGCATCATGTCTCTCCCCAGCTCCCCTCTCAGTGACAGTATTAAGAGATTCCTTCTTCTAGATCCATTTAATGAAATATGCAGCAGCTCGTTACCTTTCAGATCCAATGCCTGATCTCAGGATATAAAAAAGAAAGAGATGTGGATATTCATAGTAATGTTTATTTTAATTTTCTCTTTGCTTTATGGCAGAATTTCACTTAGGAAAAGGAAAGCCTAGGCCTGGGGCTGTGGGGTTGGTTGTCACTCCCAGGTTAGATGACACAACTGGCAGGACCCAGGCTCCAGGCAGTTGACAGCTCCACAGTCAAATAAAATTAATCATTTCAAGTGCATTATTCAAGTGCACAGTCCTGTGCCAACCTGCCACAAAGCATCTTGATTTTGATGCCCCACGAAAGGCTTTCACAGGACTACTCTGGTGAGTCCCCTACCAATGTATGACCTTACCACATGCCCTTGGTTCTTGCTGTAGCTCTGAGCACCCATGAGGAACACCAAAGTTCAGGGCCACCCATCTCTGTGTGGTGTCCTGGTGTCTCTTGGGTAGTGTCAATAGCTGCAGTCAGGATCACTTCTGGTTTTGGGGTGACAGTGGCAAATGGATTGAGTTGAAGAAGATGTCTTCCCTCCTTCCTGGTGCCTCTCGTGCTGTCCCATGGTGTCCAGGGCTATCCCACAGAGGACAGACACCAAACTGTGTGGGCTTTTCCCCCGTTTGGTGTCACAGACAAACTGATTTTACACAGTTTCTCAAGGAAATGATTTTCCAGAAGAGATCTGGGAAAGACCTGAAGTTGTCAGGAATGTTTTTTTGTTCAGCTAAACATCGTCTGCACTGAGTTAGTACATCCCTGCTGTTGGAGAAGCTGCTAGTGAGTAATTTTTCCATGGGAAGGGGATGTTTAGTTGGGTGCTTTAGCAATCTGAGGCTTGTTTCTCATCTGCATGCTCTCACCAGGCTGGCTCTGCAATCAGCAGCAAGCCAGGCCAAGGCTCAAGCATACGGTAATGTTAGTTTAATATTTTAGTGCCATCTGCTCTAAGTGCCTCCACACTCTGGCCCATCTGTTTTCTGTGCTTCAGTTTGCTTTTTATGGGGCTCTGGTAGCTTTACATCCTTTGGAAAGTCCCTGCTTGGAAAAGGTGTAGGGCAGAGGGATGTCCTGCTTGGGGGTAGAGTATTTGCACCTTGTAATGCTGTAGGAGGAGTGGGATAAAACCTATCCAGAGAAGTAAACATGTGAACCTAGTCCTGGCCTTGCCATGAAATCTTGGAGTAGCTTGGAGAACCTCTGTGGACTTTCCTCCCACATGGAATGATTCAGGTGGGAAGGGACGGGTGGAGGCCGCTGGTCCAACCCCTTGATCTCAAAGCAGTTTGGTCAGGAGGCTCAGGGGCTCCTCTGCCTGTCCATCCTCTCAGCAAAGGCAGGGGCTGGGGGCAGCTGAGTGTTGGAGCCTGCAAGTCTGGGTCAGTCCCACGCTGACACCTCTGTGCCACTGCCGGCAGGCAGGGCAGGGTAAAGGAGAGATGCCACTGGATGCAGCTCAGACACAGCGGGCTGGCAGGAGCTCCACAAGGTCCCAAGAGCCCATCTCCTGGCCCACAGCCACGACTCCTGGTAGAACACTCTTGACAGATGTTTGTGACTCATTTGGAAAGGCCTCTGTTGGCAGATCCTCTACCAGTTCTCAGGTGTCTCTCAAAAACTGTTGCTGCTCTTCCATCCTTCTTTACATTCAGGCTAAGCAATTCTTGTTTCTTCTTTTATTTTTTCCCCTCTGTGGTTATGTTTTTGAGCTTCTTGAACTGTCTTGTTCCCTCTGTTCTTTCCTACCATTGGGCCCCAGACATCATCTCCAGCCGCTATGATTGGAGGAGTTTCCCCATCCCAGCACTGGCTCTTCCTCTGCCCGTGGAGGAGGAGCTGGAACTTCACAGCTACACGTTTCTGCCTTTGCACCAGGCTATGCTCCAGGTCCCCACTTCTGGCCATTTCATGCAGTTCAGCTGCCACCTGTCAGCTTGTTACACCCATCAAGCTGTGATAACTCAGCCAGAGCTGAGCTGAAGGAAGCTGGAGATGTGCAGTTCATGGTGGTGGAAATGAGCAGTGTGTACCCCGGCAGGTCTGTGCTGTACGGGATTTCTCCTTCACTCCTTTTCTTTTTCAGGAAGCAAGGAGTGAGTTTGGCCCCTTCTGGCCTCAGGAGTGGTTGCAGTGTCACTTGTACCTTCTGCAGAGGGGACAAGGAGAGCTGATACACAGGTGCTGACTCTGGAGTTTTCCTGGAGTCCTGGTTTGGTGGGAGCATAGCAGGGTCCCCTAAGTGACAAACTGTCACTTAGAGGAGATGCCTGAACCCTGGAAAGAATCAGA
Source organism: Daphoenositta chrysoptera (assembly GCA_013397915.1). Classification (NCBI taxonomy): domain Eukaryota; kingdom Metazoa; phylum Chordata; class Aves; order Passeriformes; genus Daphoenositta; species Daphoenositta chrysoptera. Next base: position 18,180 of record VZRO01004059.1, on the reverse strand, counting down.
ACAAAGCAAAGAACGGGATTTTTCCCCAGATAATTGTTTATTTGGGCAGTGGCTGGGATCAGTGGTGATTACTGCAATAATCCCTCTGACAGTGAGCACTATGTACATACACCATGACCTTGATAAGACCTTCAGAAATGTCTCAATAAACCTCACCCCTTCATTTCACAGCCATAGACTGAGTGTTTGGCCTGCTTCACCTCTAGCATCTCTTTCCTTCCCTGATTTTTGTCTCTGTTGGTGAAAATTACTCCCCATCTATTGGGTAAGGTCAAACTTTTGATGAGTGTGTGTCAAAGCATCTTAAACACAGCAACTGGATGCTCAGAGCAGCTTTTAAAATTTGGCATAGCTCTAATGTGGGAGGATCACATGTCTTCTCTTGGGACTGCTGTCTACTCCACTGCCTGTGAGTGTTAAGTACTGAGCTATAAAAAATTATAGGCTTTATCCTTCCATTTTTATATATCTTCCCTTTCAGAGCAAGGGACAGCCTCGGAAAAGCTGTCACCAGTCGCAGCACTCCGACAGAAGTGTACCTTTCTGACAGATATGGCACAAGATGGTGTTTATCAAATCTTTCTGCCACATCGAAATTACAGAGTGACCAGTAAAAAACAAACAAACAACCCCCAGAAAGCTACTTGTTTAACTGTATGCAGGGACCTGATGGTTGTGTCAAATGTTTAAGTATCAAGACCTTGAGCAGCAAAGTCCAGGCCAAGCACAGCGAGTTGGGGGAGGATCTGCAGACAAACAGGAACCTGCTGACAAGACAAATGGAGAGGAAAGATGTGTTATGTGCAAAGACTTGTCTCTGAGTCCACAGCTTGCTATATCCATATCCATATCCATATCCATGTCCATGTCCATGTGTATGTCCATGCCCCACCAAGATGAGCACCCAAAGCTGGCTCAATTCTGTTCCTGGGAAATGCTGCAAGGAGACAACTGCTCTTTTCACGAGTGATTTTTCTGTTAATTCAGGCACACCTCAAGTGCAGAATCACTCATAGTTTAAAACACATTTTAAAAGTCAAAATCTTGACACAGAGTCCCTTTCGGGGTCTCCTGGTGTCAGGGATCAGTGACTCGGCTTTCAGACAAGGCTTTGACACTGACAATCTGATGGTGGACAGATTTTGTAGATGCCTGGATGCAGGGATGCTTTGCCTGGATATTCCAGCAGATTTCAGAGATTTGTCATGGACAGAGAAATCTAACACCTATGGGGTAGCAATGATAGCTTTTCTGTGGCTGACACAATATATAGTGAGAGGGGTGTTTACTCTGGGCATATAGAAGCAGGGAAAAAAGCAAACCCCAGGTCATAAATAATGAAGGGGAAAAATTAGGCAACCTGCAAGGGTTTTTTGTAATTTATATTAAAAGAGCTTTCATAGAATCACAGAATGGTTTGGATTTGAAGGGATCTTAAAGATCATCTTGTTCCAACTCCCTGCCATGGGCAGGGACACCATTCACTGGACCAGCTGGCCTTGAACACTTCCAGGGATGAGGCATCCATACCAATTCAAGGTTTTAGCTCAGAAACTGCTTAAGGACGTTTATACAGTGCAATACAGATTAGGTGAAGGAAAAGTCAAAATACGTTTCTTTTGTTAACACAGAATATTTTTCTTATTAATGCAGTTTTCTCATAAATTTAGTGTTTTGCAGGGGACTTCTGGAATGTTTTGTTTTCTGACCTAGAAATGCTACTTCTGAAATTCTCTGAGAGCTGGGAACTATGTTTTTTCACCAGTTTAATTGATTAAGTCATTTGAAGAGTTTGGACTCATTTCAGGTCAGATTTAAATTTAAGATACATCTCTGATGATACAAAATACACTTCTAGGTCTCAATGAGAGGTGGAATACAAATTCCTGAACCTGTTGGCTCTAATTCCTCAGATGTTCAGCAGAATAAGGACTTCCTTGGGTATTGCTGTTTGTGTCTGGTAGATATCATGAGGTTAAAATTAATATATTTGACTATAGTGAAGGGTGGGCGTGTGATAGATTTCCATTGGGAATAAAACCTGGAGGTGGGTATTGATTTTCCTGTTGTTTTTCCTTGGCCTCCGAGAGTGCACTGCTGATTGGGACATAATAGCTATATTGACTGAAAAGGGGATTAATTTTTTTGTTTTCCTTGGGGAGCTGCTGAGTTCATGTCAGTTCAGAACAATATAGAAATTAAGGGACATGCAATGATCCAACAATCCAAAGGGCTTGAATTCCCCCACAAAGGAAGTCTCTCGTGTTGTTGTCACTTCAGCTCTTAATCTTACCTTGGTTACCACTTTCCTTTGTTTTATTCCTCTGCAGTATATTTTTTTATCTTTTGACCTTTATCCAACCTGGGCAATTTAGTCTGCTATTTTCTTCCACAGAGATATCACAAATAGCCTCTTCCCCCTCTGGCTCTGAGAGCAGCTCGGTGGTTTCATGGGAACTGTAGCGGTGAGAGGTCATTCTGGTGTTCGGGTTCTGCTGTGTTTCACTTGTGTGTGAGGAATACCAACAAGCATGGAATAAACCCTAATGCCACAAGAAGACAGGCTGGTTTGGATGCCAACAATCTTCTGCCCCCACCACAGGTCTGCCAGATGCCAACTTGCCTGTGGTGGGGATATTTGGGGATCTCAGGGTTGCTTAAACCAGCTGTAGAAATGAAGGTGAAAGTTTGTCTTTTCCGTGGTGATGACCAATTTCACAAGTGCTCTGGGGCTGGGAGGCTTCAGCTGAGCCTCATTTGTGAAAATTTCGCATACAAAGCTCCTTGTGCTTCTGAAATGGGTGTTGCTCCACTCAAAGATGACTGAGTGATTGTTTCCTGCATGTTCAGGGCTTAGAAGACAAAAAATATGACTGATTTGCAGCTACCTTACACAGCAGTGAATATTTTGTGGGGAAAAATCCTGCCAGTTGGGTTACTTTGGTGCCAGAACCTTAGTTTTTGGGGTTTGTCTTCCTTGCAGCTTCTACCTGACTCACTCTTTTAGTCTATGCACTGAAAACCCTTTGATATCACTTGCTCAGAGAAACCCTTTCCCAGCTGGTGCCACGAGATTTCCTATGGAATCAATGATCTCTTACAAAGGTTTTGGCTGGCGTTGGAGTTTGCTTCATGAGTGCAGCTCCCTGACTCTGCAGAGTCTCCTGTAACACGGGAACTGATTACATCCATCTGGGTGCTGCCAGTCCTCCAATATTTTCCTGCAGCTCTCCAAGATCTCTGGAAAAGATGTACAAGATTTCTTCCAGTTCATATCAAAATAATCCACAGCTCAGTTCATGAAAGTGCAAACTACAGTGAGAGGTGACCTCAAGAGTCCTCTGAGCTGGGGTAACTTGAGAAGTACTAAAAGGACACAGATAATCAGTATTACCTTTGCAAAAAAGCCATGTCTTAGAAAGGGAGCTATAAGGCTTCCAAGGCAGCAAACTGAATTTGCCTTAAGGATTTGTCATTCGACTATCCAGATTGCCAGGTAAAGTAGGAATCTCAGTAAAGACTGTCCTCTTTCAAACTGGATCCTAAAGAATAATTTTCCAGGGAAACAGCTTTTGATGTTGCTACATCATCCATCTGGGATGAGAGCAGCACATTTCATACAAATGAGCAAAATGTAATTTTTTTTAATAGCTTCTTATCTTTTGAATAAAAGGTGCAATGAGACCGCGAAATTCAAGGGATGAAAGAAATTCAGATTTCCAGAGGCTGGTACCACCATGGCCTGGCTGGTACAAGCTTTCTACCTTGGTGCTACTTGGGATTCACAGTGGTGTAAGATCAAAATCCAGCCTCTGACAATCCCAGGCACACTGTTTTCTGAGCAACTCAGAGGATAAAGCAGCCCAGGATCTCTGCTCTCTCAGGGTGTGCTGTTGGCAGAGGCAGGCATTGCACAGACAGGTTTTTCTGCTCTCTTTTAGGGGTAGAGACAGTTCCTCACAGAGGAGTGTGGGGGGGTCCTTGCATACATCCTCATGAAATGCTGATAGCATCAACAAAACAAGGTCTGTATCTGAGCAACGAAAAAGGTAGGGGAGCCTGCAGAAAAGCCAGCAGAGATTAACAGTCAGGATTTCTGAAGGTTGCTTTGTCGGCTAATGTAGCATTGAAACACTGAAACACGAGCAGCTGTGCTTACTTGCTTAGCTTAAGAGTTGTTCCAAAGAATTGGAAGTTCCTTCCCAAAGGGAGAGAATGGATTGTCTTCCCTGTTTGTCTGGGAGTCCTGCACTGGAGCTTTGCTGCTGCTGCTGGAAAAACAGGGCCATGTTTCACCCTTAGCTGAAAGTAAAAGGCTTATTGCTCCAACCAGGGAGTGATAAAATGAGTGGGATTTAATAAAAGTTATAATACCAGTTGTGCCTTCTGAAATGAACACTCACCTTACCCTTCTTGTGCACAGACAGTTACTGCAGCTGGATATCACACACTGACCCTACTGCACGTGCACACGCTGTTGTCTAGAAAAGCTGCTGAAAAAGGACTGATATTGGCTAATTTATTGTGTGAGTAATTGATTTGTTGGGTGTGATGGACTGCTTTCACTGCAATAACAGCAGGAACACACAACAAACTGGGAAATTATCTCAGTTTTTTTTCTGAATCCTGGCTTGTGAGATCATCCTTATTGTGTGGTAATTAAACACTACATCCAATAGATGTAAAAAAAAAAAAAATAGCAGGTTTTTCCATCATTAACAGAAACAGTGAGCAGGAGCAGCAAGGCATCCAGCAGAATGATTAGCAGCACACCATTCCTATCAAAGAGAGAATTTATATATATATAGTTACATTTCCATATAACTATGGCAGTGTGCTTTTTACTTGTAGATCTTGCTTCTCCAGCAGCAGTGAAGGGGAGATTATGTTGGAATGAAGTTTAAATGGAGAAATAGACCAAAGAACTGATCCTCCTAAGAGCTGAAACAGCTTTGGCACGTGCTTAATTTTGCTGAATTATTCATTGAGCTGGCTGGGCAAACTGACATTGCAAAAGGAAATAAATGAGGCTGCTGGAGGAAAATCTAAAGGATGTGTTAGCCAAATGTCCCGGTGTCACAGAGCTCACTGGGAATCGGGGCAGTGATCCCAGCCCCAAAGTGCCAGTGGCTGTCAGGTGCAAGCCTTTTGTAAAGGAGAGAGTGGATGTTTTGGCTGTGCACACAGGGGTGACTTCGGTGATGTTTGTGGGCCCAGGTTAGCTCAGTTTGGGATGTGAGGCCTTCCCTTTGAGGGGAGGCATTGCAAAGAGCAGGGAATGGCCAGCAGGCTGCTGCTTAGGGTCAGAGGCGTGGATGGGGCAACACATAGAGCATGTAGAGCCATGCAGACTGAAAGATTAACCTTTGTCAGACACATCTGTCTGGGGAACATGCCATCTCTTACCCCTTTTAAAGGAGGATTGCTTCCTTCTGTTCCTGCACTCCTTGTTAAGTTAAATCAGTCCCTTCCCTCAGTGCTTCTTCTCCAGGTGAGAGCCCTTTTTCCTGACCACTCTGGGCAGCTGTCAGCAGCTATTCCCCCTCTTCCCTCCACTGCAAGTCCCACAGAAGGAGGCCAAAAAAGGCTCATCAGACTATTCTGCATTACACCACTACACATGAAGGAAGGGAGGGAACTGAAGCCTATTCCTTAGCACGGTTGGGATCTGGCACTTCTCAGGGAGTCTGAGCAGGGGCATTGCCTTTGCAGTGTTCACTACACTACAACCCACAGCAGCAGCTAAGAGGAATGTCTGGATGAGCAGTGGTCACTCAGCTCACACTGATGCTACGTGGAGGGGGGTTGAAAAGATCAATGTGATAATCACGGCCTCACAGGCCTGGCTGTGCTGTGGTTTGAATCCTGCCTGGGGAGTAGAATCATTTCCTGCCGCCTCTGTGTCTGCTAAGAGTAGAAATGTTGCCTCAAACACTGTGTAAATATCTCTGTTACATATAGCTCTGCTCTCCTGGGTATTCTGCAAGAAAATACTCAGAGCACTTGGCTTCAGCTCCTGCTGTTGTTGCACTGGTTTGGAGATGCTAGCAGATGAGATTTTCAGGATTTATTCAGATGAGAGCTTTGCTTTTGCCCTGTGGGCAAGACTGGAGTTCAGAGCTGCAGATTCTATTTGTGGATTTAAGATAGGCATAGGCCCATATCCTACCTGTCTGCTTAACCCTCCACCTAAGCCATCCATCTCATCTTGCCTGACCCCTGCTTGCTCAGGAGAGAGTTCCCAGTGCTGCTAAGTGCAGGTTTTGCAGAGAAAGCAAGTGCACAATCATGCAGCAGGAACACATGCAGCAGGCACTGCCTGGGCTTTTGCAAACTCAACATCAGCATGTCCAGCTGTGCTCAGAAGCTGCATCCAAATACCATCTTTTTGATTTCTTTGGGCTCCTGCAGAGTCCAGTGCTCCAATGCTCCTTCCTGTTTCTGGACCCAAAAGCAAATCGAGCCCCTGTGCCATCCCCAGCATACCCAAGGGTAAAACCATCCCATTCACCTCCAGCATTCCATTTGGGGTTTGTCTCTATAGATATCCCTGCTGGATTGTGCTGTAGTGAACCCCTAGGTCCTGGTCCCCATTGCCCAGGACCATCAGAAGGACACACAGCCCACCTGAGCCTCTGCTTGGATTTCCTTGGGATCTCACATCCAGGTCCAGCCAGGTGTGAGAGTCCATCTCTGTTAGCTCATCTCAGGCAATCCCCCCTGAAGGGGAACAGATTTGAAAAATGAAGTCACTGAAGAAGCTTCTGCCTCACACTTGGGTTTTGTGCAGTTTTTAAAAATAAGATTTAACTGTAGGGGTTTGAATCTTTCCAGAAAGGTGAGATTGCAACACACTTTCAGCTGTCACCCCCACAGGATCTCACTTTTGCTGACCGAAGTGAAGAGTCTGTAAAATGCTGAGGCATCCCCTGTGCATCCTTTTAGCATATTTCGACCCAAAATAGGAAGAGAGGGGATGTAAATATTTACTGGAATTGTGTATCAGAGAGCACCCAGAGATCTGCATTTGGATAATCTGCATTGCAAGAGAAGCCAAGGGAATAGCAGATGACTTTGAAAGGCCGCACTGCTGGATGTGTTTCTTAACACGCACAAATTGCTCCCTGATTTCTCAGGAAAAAGAAAGCTCTGGGCTGATTATTGTTTTTAGATCTTATTTTAGATGTAGAGCCTGGAGACCTAGTCAAGATCAGGATCTTTTGTTAACCAAGATAAGAGCAAGCAGTAAGGTCCTTTCCTTGGAGAGCTTGCAGGATGAATTTCAGTGTGAGGAGGATTATTAAATGCGGGAATTGCCACCATTTTGTGTTGTCTGAGGGTCAGCCCTGCTTTGCCTGGTGCCTGCTCCTTTTTTCAGTCCCTTCACAATGGTGTTACCCTTTGGGTGAAGTGGTGGGTGAAAAGGTGAGGGAGAGGGGAGAAAAACGAGGGGTATGGGGTCTGCTCTGCTTTGTTCCCAAACCTTTTCCCTACTTAGATGCATTTGAACAGTGAACATTGGAAAACTCAGGTGTCAAGAGTCACTACATGCCTGACAATGCAAGTCAGCCCCGTGTACCCCAACAGCACCTGTCCCATCACAGAGAGGAAAGACGAGGAAACATGGCTAATATTCGCTTTGTAACACAGCCATACAGAAGTCTGAAGAGATGTGTCTCTCCTCCTTTTCAGGAACTGTTTTGGCCCAGTGCTTGTAGGTAACATGAACACGAGACATTAACTCCAATCCCTGCACCCCAGGTCTCTGATCAGTCTGATTCAAAGCTGCTCCCATTCCCATTTTATTTGAACTCAGCTTTAAGTATAGCTCACAGAGAAGGATGCTGTGGGTTTGGTAGGAGATGAAGCAGAGCCAGTCCCTGTGATCACAAGATTCCTCCTGCCATCTCCTATAAATGATGCTTCTGCCATGCATTAGAGGAACGGAACTACACAAGGGCCTGAGGACCAAGTGGTCTGCTTTAATTATTCATCATTAGCAGTGGCTATTATTATTTAAGAGCCTGACATATTAACTGCTGGCCAGTTTCTTTCCTTGATTGCTACCATCCAATGCCCTCCTCTTTTTGCTCTTGGGCCAAAGCAGAGCTTTTCTCCATCAAGCCAGCTCCAACCCTTTGCCATATCCTACTCATCCAGGCCTCTTGGACCTCTCCTCAAGGCTCTTGCTTGTAGGGTTACACCATGGGTGTTATAGACGAGCAGGCCTGAAGGCCTACAAAAGCATCTTCCCTAGGCCCGGTGGTAACCATGGAAACACTTCCAGGTCACCTGAGATGGGCTAGAAAAGAGGACTATGGGTTAGTGACCTTCTTGACCAATGGCCCGGGAAGATTGTGGTTAGTGACCTTATATGGTATTATTTACACTTTACCATAATAGGTAATATCTAGGGAATACTCCAGGTGACTGGGTGAAATCCTGGGATATGATCTTCCTGTTTATATGAGGTTATATCCTGTTTGTGCACTGGTATTTAGGTAAACCGAGCTGCGCAATGAAGGTTTTTGCATTTCTCCATCTGGCATGTGAAGTCCTTGCCCAGCATGAATGCTGCACTTGCTTGCAGTTATTCATACCAAGCCAGACAATGCTTTGCTGCTGGTGTTAATCCCAAGTTTGTGATGGGTTTCCCATCAGTATTCCCCTGAGTGTGACTCAGATGCTTCATACAATACGTTCACGGGAACAGTTCCCACCAGCGGTGCCAGCACGCCTTACTATCATCCCCATTTCTCCCTGAGAGGCACAGGCCTTGTTTACTCCTCTTTTAATAACACAGATGGTTTTAATAGTTCTCTGCCTTCGCCCCCAGTTCTTTCTCCTTGTCTGTAGTCTGTTTAATGCTTCCTTCTAAGTGATGGCTTTGTCACTTAATCTCATTAAAACTTCTCTCCATTGAACTCCGTGAGCTGCTTATCAGACCTTAAGCCTAATCTCCCATTTGTAATTAACTTGTTCTGTGCCTCCTGCAATTTGACATCATTAGATAATGGCGTCACCCTCAAAGTCATGATACACAGCATGAGGTAAACACCCATGGCTCCAGCACAGGCTGTCCTGCTGGCCTCCTCCTTCTTCCTCCTCCCTTTGACACATGGCTTGATTTATTTTATTGACATGTTTCTCCCTTTCCCTCAGCCAATTTCTGATGATGCTTCCTGTCCAGCCTGTGCTGCTGTGTGACTGCAGATCAATGTCTCAGGCTGTCTAGAGGCAAATGCTTTTCTGATATCCTCCTAGTGCAGGCTCATCTGCACCAGTTTTCTGCTCACCTTTCAGTTCCTTCCTATTTGGCCCAAAAATTTAGTTGCACTGTTCTTCCTTTGCTGAGTTACGTGTTTCTAAAACTTGCAGAGCCTTTTCACAGAATCCTAGAATCACAGAATAGTTAGGTTTGGAAGGGACCTTAAAGATCTTACAGTTCCAACCCCCCTGCCATGGCCAGGGACACCTTCCACTTGACCAGGTTGCTCAAAGCCCCATTCAACTCGGATTTCAACACTCCCAGGGGTGTCCTCGTGGGCTTGGAGTCAGGAATAGGATACAGGCACCTTTCACCTTCAGGCCTTTTTGCCCAATGGACATTCAGTGGCTCACTTACCAATAGCGTATGTGGAAACAACCCACAAATCACTATTATAGTTTGATCAAATCATAATAATGCACAAATCATTATTATTATCTGGCATCCACATTTTTGAAAATAAAGAAAAAATCCCAGATTATCTGTTCATGGCACTGTTCATGGCACCAACCAGTACCACCAGGCAATTTCCACTGCTGAGATGAAGAATATTACGCACTAGCCAGAAATGAAAATCCAGTGCACCCTCCCTTTAAACAATGTGTTTACGGGCTTCTAAAGGAAGAAGAATACCTTTTGTGTTACTCCCATCTGCTCACTGGGATTTCCTGGTATTGAGTTGTCTGGGACCTTTTCAGGCTCTGGAAATAGGGTCAGTCCTGGTACAAGCTCAATCTCTTCATTTTCCCCAGTAAATTTATTTTCATCTCTCATATTTCCCTGCTTGGATGCAGTTTCTAAGAAAGTCAAATGGATTTGACCCATTCTTTCAATTTTTGCTGTTCTCTGCCTGAAAATAATCTACTAAACTTAAGTCCTAGATGCACAAAGAGCTGTCATTAGATCATAGGTATCGTTATTCAATACAGAATTCACCACAGTATTCAGAAATTCAGCATTCAGGCAGCTATAGAGAACAGCTCCAAATCCCTTGCACACAGAGCTGTGGGGAGGAAACCTCCCAAACACTAAAAAACCTCAGGATTTTTAACTCACTGGAGTCTGCAACTCTGTTTTCTAATTGGCAGTTTTTCTAAGTGCGCCTAATTTTTGCCTGATAGTCAAGAAAGAAAAAAACCCAAACCTACTGGTGAGAGATTCTGCAGCCTTTCGGGACAAGGCAGGCTGCTGTAAAAAAGATGCATGTTTTTCAGGGAAGGGTAAATGCAGGAGGGACGTTTTGCATTTGATCCTGTAATGGCTGCTGACAGATCAGCCCTGGTGCCTTGCTGGGAGCTGGCACGAGGCCACCAGGTAGATCCAGCTTAGTCACTCGAGAGCAGCTACGTTCAAGTCACCCAGTGCCACATTTTGGCTAAGAGGCAGCTCTTACCTGGGGATAAATGGTAATTACTCCCAGTGAAATGTGCCTGGCTGAGCAGCAAGATGTATTTGCAACTGGCTTGCGAACTGTCAGGAACTGTGTGTTTTCTTTGGATGCAGTGATGCCTCAAGATGCTCGTTTAGGGCCAGGAAAACTTCATGGTTATAGTCAGAAATAAGTTTATGCTCAAAGGATGTGTTGATAAGACAAGTGACTGACTGACAGGCTGACTCCAGGAGACTCCCTCCTGACATCAGAACCAGGTTTGATCAACAGATAAACCTTTCCTTTTCCTAAACAATCCATATTTCCTAAACCAGCCTTGGTTTGGTCCCCCTCACACCTCCAAACCATGCTGAAAACATGTTTTTAATCCGTTTATATAACTGCCTTTGTGTGCTGTGCTGCCATTCTTTGTGCTCATACAATCACTACACCAGTGTGACCAACAAAAGAATTAAAATCATTTTATTTGGTACATACTCTGTTTCCTCTGAGAATGAGACCAAGTTTGGTTTCATTCAGCTGTGATGTTCTTGAACCCCCATCTGTAAAGAGAATGTTGCAGCACTAAATACCAGCTATCTACTGTCAAAAGGGATGTTTAAAATTTCAGTTTTGTTTTATTTTTAATGATCCATTCTTCTTTTCAGACTCGTGAGCAGGCAGTGAGATTGCTGTGATTTGCAGCCACAGTCTGCCCATTCCCTCCTCTGCTTCCATGGAAACACATGTTGGATGAGGCAGAACAAGGCATAGACTTAAAGTACGTGGTTTCCAAACTATTTGCTTTTCCTTGCAAGGAGTCCTTTACCTCCTGTTTTTATAAAACTCTGTGTGAGGAGGAAAACCCCTTAGGGAGAGTCAGCTTTTTGAGGTGTCTGACTGTGTTGATGCAGAGGTTTGAAAGTATCATCCCTGAGCATGTGAACGTGCTGCTCAGAGGTGAAATGCATGACACAGGGCAAGGACAGTGGGTTTTGGAGCTGGTGTCACTCTGGCTGTGGCATTTGAGATCAGAAAAGTATGGCTTTTATGTACACCCTTTGCTTTACTTTCATCTCCTCCCTGGAGAGGTGGAGATTGTACCTTCCTCTGCACTTCAGGACCCCGAAGATACCCAATTTGCACATGTAATAGCTCCATGTTTTCCCTGGGCAGCCCCTCTCCACCCTGGATCATGGTAAAAAAGAGATTATTTGCAGTTTGGTGGCAAAATGAGGGAGGGCTGGGGAAAGGGCAGCAGCTCACACAGACCTGAATGTCATAGCTCGGTACAGCTATTTGGGTGGCTGGTGTGTTTTGTATGGGGAATTGATTCAGAAAGAAAGAAACTGTAGGAGAAAATGGACCTGAAGTGACAGCCACCAGCTCTTCCTACACCTCCCATGCAGCAGTCTCTTAATAGGAGGGCTCCCGCCCTGCACTGATACCAGCTCGCTCTGCGACCCAGTGCCAAGCTGGAATCCCACTGCCTTGGGAGCCAGATCCTGCTTTGGGGGCCACGTCCTGCTGTGGTGGCTGAATCTGCAGGATCTGAGCCTCACCCCTGGCAGATGCACGCCTGGTATCTTCTAGTTGACTCCTGTTTGTCAGTAAGAGGGGAAAAAAACCCTCTTAGATGTGGTGACTCTAATGAGGCACTGAGGGAAACGAGTTGCTGGGTGCTACATTTGCAGATCTTTCCTGCATGGAAAAGAAGCGTATTTTATCTTCCATCACTTGCAAAGCATTCACATTTTGAAGGCTGCTCGTGTCTGTGGCAGCCTAAGCACAAAGCAGGGCAGAAACCTTTTTTACAGAACAAACCCCAGGCTGCACCCTTTCAGCTGCAGAAAAGGATGGAAGCCCCATCCCATCCTTGGCCTCTGAACAAAGCCCTGTCTCAGGCATCAAGAAGTAAATGTCACTCTACACTGTCTGATGATTCCACAAGATTCACACTAATCAGAGCCCTTCATTAATTATTTAGCTTCAGGGAAATGTGCCAAAGGGTTCTGACACTTTGGATGTACTAAGTAATTGCCACGTTTACTTCCCAGCTAACGGGGAGGCCAAAATAAATTGTACTGGGCTGAGTGATTGTGTGTCGGTGAGCGAGGGCAGGGGCAGGACCTTCCTGTGATCCATGTGATTCCATCCATACCCCAGAGCCCACAGAGCTCCCCCATGTCCCAAAGGGCTCAGTGTTGTCCTCCTGTGTGTCAGCGTGGGCTGGACGTGTCATCGCACTCAGCCACAGCCATCTCCACCCTCCCCTCCATGCAGTCTGTCTCCCTGCATCACGTCTCCACGTACCTTCTGCCCACTCCAGGGCTGCTCTGGCTCCTCCAGCCAACGAGGGGGCTGCTGGTGGGTTTGCTCCCAGCTGCCAGAGCAGGACTGGACCCTGTGTTGGGAGCAGTGCAGAGCCACATCCTGCATGGAGAGCTCTGCTCCCTCCCGGCTGCTGAACACGTGGTGACAAACCAGCAGCTCCCCCTGCTCCAGAATAAGTAGGTCTCTACCGCAGGTTTGCAACCTGAGAAAAACAAACAAAGCAGAGCAGTGTGGCTATATTTATCTGAAATTTAGAAGCTGTGGTTCACAGGGAACTTTGATCACTTTAAATGTCAGGCAGTCTGGGAAAAGAATGAGGAAAAGAAAATGCACTGTTAAAAAGAAAGTGTTTTGGAAAAGGTAAGAGCTGCTGCTTCTTCCAAAATGAAGTAAATCTTTCTATTCTGGTTCCCCATACTAATCAGCCTAATCTTGAGGGCTGTTGTCTCTGTCAGCTTCAAGCTGGGGGTACTCAGAGGCTGAGGTTTCCAAAGCCCAGCCCCACAGGTGCTGAGGACCAGCAGGATTCAGAGTCCTGTCCAGAATTCAGCAAGAACTGACATCTCCTGCAGCTGTAAAAGAGGAGGTTCATCCAAAACAAAACATGGCAATTGAGTTTGTGGTTTGGGTTTTTTTGGTTTGCAAACCAAAAAAAGATTGTGGTTTTCTTGAATTTATAATAATTTGAAATTAATATCATGCCATTATGGTTTATCTCTGATTCATCTGCAAGACATTAATTTTAAGTACCTGGCATTTGAAATTCAAGAACCTCAGCTGGGACACAGGGATATTGTGCTTTGGATCCCTGGGTGGATTTATTAAGAATGAACAAACTGATATAATACAATGAGGTATTTGCTGGTACCTGTCTCAGTCAGGGAGCTTCATCAAAGCCCCATGTACTCAAATGTTTGCAAGGAGGGAAAAACTTAAGGAAAGCAGTTCCGAAATCCCAGCAGACCTTTTGCAATGCTTGCCTAGACCTATTTTACTGTTCTCTTTGGAAATCACCCATTTCTGCAAACCTGTTGCGAAGGAATTCACTATTTCTGCAGAAAATGTAGTATGCTATCCTTCCACCTCACATTGCTTATGTGCAGTGCTCTGGGATAACAGCTATTTCTGGATCTCTTCAAATCTGCACAGTTACCCTGAAATTCCTGATGCTTCTACCATATCCACGTGCTATTATTGCAGCAGAGTGGTTAAATGTGCTATTAATAAGAAAAACACCTTCCCTTTTACAGTTTTGTCCCGTGGACTTTCAAGCTACTTATTAATTGATAAATATGGAAAAATAATTCTATTTTTCATGTAGATATTCAGATTCATCCTATACCTTCTATTTTACTCCCTCTCATCCCAGGATAGAGAGCTATCAGTCCTTTTGCAGAAGCAATCAGGAAAATGTGGTTTATGGTGTTTAACAATATCGTTGGGGAAATCTGAATTCCTCAGGTTTTTTGTCTGGTTTTGTGAATGTGAAATAGTTTTGCTGATCTACCTTTAATCCTTTGGCCTTGAGAATGGGAATTAAATTGTCTTTCCTCAGATACTTGATGTCAGCATCCAAATCAGGACTTTCTCATTGTGTGCAAAAAAGGAGCGAGGTTATATGATATTCAAGTGCTCAGAGACGGGATCTGTTCTTCAGAGAGAAACCCATTTCCACAAATTCAGTCGGTTCAACTCGGTCCTGCATTTTTTTCTTCTTGTTTTCCTCTTTTTGCATCTGTTTGCATAAGATAACTGGTTTTAGGGGTGACTGATCTTAAGTTCCTAATGAGCTGGCTCCAGGGCATGGATTTTCATGGCATATTCTTCTGATTGGATGCTGGAAGCTTGCTTGACCTTGCTTGTGGTATCTTCTGTAAGATATATACATATGATCTGTCCTTTCCCCTTCCCTCTGCCCCATGTGAGGGGGTGTGCTGGGGCAGGGCCAGCCTCCCACTACTCAAACCATTTCTGTGTTGCTTTACTTCCAACTGATGTCCTAAAATGCCACATAAAACCATTTTCCCTGTTCATTTCCCCAGCAAACACAATTGTGACCACTTTTCAGCCAACACTTCTGGCACATCATTTCCTGATCTAATTCTTCTAATTGCCCTAGAGGCCTGTAATAACATTTAAAACTCAGAGTGCTGCTTCGCCGTCCAAAGCATTTCTCCAGCCAGTGCCCACACAGACTCTCAACAGAGCCCTGCCCTATTCTCTCCTTGCTTTCCCCTTCTCACAGCCTTGCACTGACACTCCTGCCTTACACACCAGTATTTTATGTCCTTCACTGCTCCTTTTGGGTTCTTTTCCCCCACTTTGTGCCATGCAGCACCACTGGCATTGCTGCAATAAGCAGCCACACTGCCTCCTCCATCGCTCTTGCAAGGACTGTAGGCTGTGTTTGCTCAGGACAGGAGCAGCTGCTTCTTAACCTCCCCCTGTCCGACCTGTCCTCCATTTCTCAGCCAGGATTTTCCCATATTAACAGCCGGCTTCCCAGGGTGGGTACGATTGGAGCTGTCCCTTTGCAGAGAGCATCTTGGTACCCAGGTGTCTCTCACCCATGGAGTGGGCAGTGTGGCTGCTGAATCCAGCAGTGTATCAGTGATCTGTTGCTGTTTTCCAGGGAAAGCTGGGGTTGCCATGACAATTTTGTGCTGCCCGAGCCAGTGCATGGCCGTAGTATCCACACACCTCCACCACTAATGCTTTTTGTCCTCCCTGCAGGGCGGGGTGGCGGATGCAAAGATGCCCATGGTGAGATGCTTGAAGCAGTTTTCCAACATGGTGAGAAGCTCAGGCCCTTCTGGGTAGCAGCCTTCCCTAAAGAAAATTATTTTTGGGAGCATCTGGAGCTGGGGAAAGGGGCTTGATCTACATTAAGTCATTCTGCACCCTCTCCCCTGGCCTGAATTGGGCTGGCAGCAGGAGTGCCAGGCAGAGGAGCAGTGGAGACAGCAGAAATGCTGCAAACCACAGCTCATTCTCAAGCACCCCTCGAGCATCCCAGCCCCAATTAAGGGCTTGTGGTACTGCTGCAAATGTAGCCTCAGTCCCCTGAGCCTCTGCCTGCAGGCTGCTGGTTTAATTTGCAGTCACATTTGCAAAATTTTTTGTTGCATTTTGCACTTGGGCAGAGCATCCCAGCCTCTGAATCAGCACCTGGAGCTTCAAAATTTGGGTCTGATCCCAGCAGAGCAGGAGCCAAGGGTGGCCCTGCAAGCTGGAAGAAAAGCTTTGGCATTTTTGTGGGAACATCTTTCCTGGGGGTTCACCAGAGCTGCCTGAGCTCAGGACCTGGATGTGCAGAGGAGCAAAGGGCAGGGCAAGACCTCTCCCTGGTGACTTGTGTCACTGCCACGTGGCACAGCCTCATTTCCCCAGCTCAGGCACTGGATACGAGACCGTTCTTCAAGAATTTGCTAAAAATGCATCATTGTCATCTCTTTGGGGCATGCTTGGCCAAAGAGGAGAGTCCTCTGTGCCCCTTACACAACACCACAGCAGAAATGCTCATTTCCAAGAGCAGTGCAATCCAAATTCATCTCTACAACCTTGCTTGATCTCCCCTGGTCCAAGACTGGCAGACATTAGCACCAGCCTTGCAAGTTGTGTTGCAAAAATGAGTGAAGCTCCTTTGTTAGAGCCGCAGATGTGCTGGGTGCTGCAGAAACAAAGCTCAAAAAGCAGACGATGCCCCAAATTTAAATAGACCAAGCAGACCCGGAGACCTCAGAGAGATGATTCCGAAGGTCACGTAGGGAGCCTGTGGCAGACGTGGGGACTGAACAGAGATCTCCTGGGGCTCAGCCACGCTGTGGTCTCAGGACTGTCTTCTCTTTTGTCTTCCCGTACATTAAGAATATCAGTTAATGAAATGGAATTAATAATGCCAGCTGCAGCACCAGCAATGCTGTAAGAGAAAAATTTCACAGCACAAGCTCAAAACCAGAAGGCTTGAAAATGGGAATAAGCTGCAAGCACTTCCCTTTGTAATGGGGGAGTGCAGGAGGTCAGACAGAGTTTTAGGGTCTCTTCATCTTTACTGATCAAATCTTAAAGGAAGAATGAAGATGTAGCAACTACCTCCCCCAGAGGAGAGAAACTCATGATTTTAAGGTTCCCAGCAACTGAAAAAAGTAGTCCCACTGGAAAGAATCAAAAGACTTTTCTAGGTCAATGGCAGGAATAGAGCCTTTATTTCCATGAACCTCACAGTTCAAAAATAACATTAAAGAACCAAGAGAAATTATCCACCTCTGAAGAACCAGGAGTAAATCAAAACCAATTGTTATGTGTTAGTTGTGCTGCTGCCTGCAGTAATCAGGGAACTCAAATGGCACCAAGGAGTCCCGGCCATCTTTGGGATGGATGCTGAAGAAGGTCTGCACCGTGTTCACTGAGGAACATCAGAGGCTCAAAACCCCAAATTGTTTCTTAACAGTAATGTTGAATCTAAGGAGCTCCCTCCAAAGGGCTCATTTACTAGGAGTCAAGGAAAGGCCTCCTCATTCCCAGGGAAGGCAGCAAGCATGAAGCTTGTCTCACTTGGGTCTTTCACCCACTCATTTGCCTCATGTCACTGGGCTGTGGCCAAAAATCTTATGATAATAAGGTTTTATTATACAGTTATATATGGTTATTATACAGTTATATATGGCTATTTTATACTTACAGTTATGATGCAGTTATATATGGCTATTATATAGTTATATACAGTTATTGTACAGTTACATATGGTTATTTTACAGTTATATATAGTTATTATACAGTCTTCTTACACAGTTGGGACTCTTGAACCTGGAGAAGAGAAGGCTCTGGGGAGACCTCCCAGTGCCTAAAGGAACTCCAAGAGAGGGATTTTGGACAAGGGTGTTGAGTGTTAGGAGAAGGGGGAACGGCTTCATCTGACAGAAGGCAGGTTTATATTATATATTAAGAAGAAAATCTTCCCTATGAGGGTGGTGAGGCCCTGGCCCACGCTGCCCAGGAAAGCTGTGGCTGCCCCATCCCTGAAGAGTTCAAGGCCAGGTTGGATGGGGCTCTGGCCAGTCTGGTTTAGTGGAAGGTGTCCCTGCCCATGGCAGGGATTGGGAACTGGATGATCTTTAAGGTCCCTTCTAATTTACAGTTCTATGATAAGATATATCTATATATATCCATCTATAGACATATACATGTATAATCTCAGCCTTTGAGCAAA
>VZRO01004058.1:402234-425309 GCA_013397915.1 Daphoenositta chrysoptera | reverse complement strand
AAAAAGAAAAAAAGGAAAGAAATCTCTATCATTTCTCGAAGTTTCTGTATGATAGCAGTAAGACAGATTGTTTAATTGAGATGTCCCAGAGAGTTTTCTCCCCAAAGGGCTTTCGATACAGAGCTTCTGGACAAGAAACTGAATAAATAAATGGCTGGGAATTTTCTCCATCAGTCTCTGTAGAAGTTTTAATGTATAATAGTCACTGGTGTAGTATTTGCTGAATCCCACTAACTGTAAAATCTATAGTTTTATAACTGGACTTGGAAGTTAATTTTATTTTATGATTTTATTTTTGATTAGAGTTTCAGTCATCCAGAATCTGGTCTGTTCAGGTTAACTGTTGAGTAGCAAGTCAAGGAAGGGAACGGTTCCCTATGAGCTCATTGCCTGAAACTGGTTCAAATAAATTGCTTGGTGATTATTTATGAGTTAGTTATTCATTTCCAAGAAAGGTCAAAATCCCTAACACTTTATTCGAGAGTCTAAAATGAACTAGGACCATATTTAAGAATCTAAAGAAGTGAGCAAGTATGTGCAGTTACCGGAAATGATTATTTAATTTCAGTCTTGTTTTTTTGACAAGCATGGGCCTAAATTCTTCACTCCTCTGAACATTAAAGATAAGATCTTCTAAGGGCTTAAAGTGAATATCTGTAAATTTCAAGAATATATAATGATCTCCAAAGCATTTAAATTCATTATTAGCAAAGGAAAGTGCTTCATGCCTTTGTGATTGCAGTAGGGATTTGAATATAAATTTTTTCAGAGTTTCCAGCCTTGTTTTATACCATAATATGTTTAATAATTTTGGATAATTCTTTAATTTCCTTGAAATTAGCTTCTTAAATGAGGGTATTTTCCAGAATCCTAACTTCTAGTTTACTTTACTAAAAGACAATGGAAAATTTGACTTTTATCATTTTGACACACCAAAAAACTCCATTGACAGAGTGTTTTAGACTGTTAAGAAATTTATTAAGGAGATTAAATTACTGCCTCCAGTAACTGCTGAGGATAACAATACTCTTTTGACCCAGCAGTTCCAAAAGCACATACTTGAGTCTCCTTGGGCACTGTGAAAGTGCTCAGTGCTTTTAATTGTATTTTTGGAATAATTACACTACATTCTGTGCAATTTTACTTGTCTACTAAGAATCTTTAAATCTTCCAAAGATCTCATTTCACGTCAATAACCATTTCTCATTTTATTATTACAGAAAAAAAAGGGTAATATAGAAAATTTAGCAAACCAGCATTTTTAATTTTTAGCATTGGAATAATTCAATTTTATTTCTTGAAATACTATCTGCATTATTGATGCTTCAGGCAAAACATGTAATAGCTGTGCTATAAACAAAAAAGGAGTATTAAATTTGTAATAGACTTCAATTACACTGACCCTGTTGGTAATCCCAGTGGATTTTAGTGGGATCAGACAGAAACTGGTATTTGATGAGTAAAAGCTGGGCAGAAAGCTCACTGAATGTGCTCTCCTAGTCATTCTCTGTAAATTAATGTCTAATACCTCTTCTCTGGCAACACTCAGCTCACTTGCAGAATGAACAGTAGAAGATTGGAGGCAACTCTGTGAAAAATGCTTCTGACCTGATCAAAAACATGGACTAATCATCTTTATATCCCAAAAGATATATTATTAATTTAAAACTAAAGTTAGATTTTGGTGGACTTTTTTTGTATTAAGTATGAAAGAACCGGATTTTATGAAAGCCAAGTAGGAGAAACAGTTTAGAGGCCTGAATTTTGGCTCATGTAAAACATGACAGTGTTAATGCCAGTGCCAACTTCTGCAGTTTACAGGTGAGTCACTCAAATTAATGCTGAGGCTGTGACTGATTGCAGAACATTTGAGGTCTTAGCAGCAATTACTGGGTAGAAGGTAATATTTATGCCTAACTGAATGCTCTGCTTCCATTTCCCTATCTGTAATGTGAAGCTTCCTATGAATTCTTTTATAAACTTATGAAATTGGCGTTATCTTTTGTTTTTCTTTGCCTGCTTTTCTGTTGTTCTGTCTTCTCTGTCTTCACCTCTCATAAATTTGTGCCATTGGCTAACTGATAAGGAATACGATAGGAACACACGGCTATAGTTGATAAAAGCAGAGATCCCAGAATCACAAAATCACAGACTGGCTCCAGAGGGACCTCTGGATCTCCTGCTAAACCAGGTTCACCTAGGGCAGCTTACACAGAATCACATCCAGGCAGGTTTTGAGTATCTCCAGAGGAGACTCTACAGTCTCTCTGGGCAGCCTGTTCTACTGCTCTGTCACCCTCAAAGTAAAGAGGTTTTTCCTCATATACAGATGGAACTTCAGTTGGTGTCCATTGCCCCTCGTTCTGTTGCTGGGATGCTTTAGTCCTTCTTAGTTGCTGTCCAAAAACAGTAATTCATAGTGACTCTCAGAGAATAATCTTTTTCTGCAGATAAAAGATTTCATTTTCCCCCATTATGTCATTTGTCCATAATCATTAGAGATTGGCTTATGGATGAGAAATATAACTTAACATCCCTATCAAAGTTGCTATTATTCATTACAGTTTTTTCTACACCATCCCGATTGAGAGGCAAGAAGGGCACAGCATGGAAAGAGATTTTACACTGAAAGCAGAAATCTAAAGGCAACAGAAGAATGATATTGCTATATACATATATATGTATACATCAGGCTAGAAAAAAAGGTGAACTGGAAGAGTTTAGTTTCCTTGCCTTTCTGCATAAAGATTAGTGTTTCTTATAACCAGTCTTTCCTTAATTCACAGCTGCACTCTGCAGAAAATGAGACGTGGATTTATTTCTAAATATTGATCCTGTTTAGTTTTCTAAGGTAAGTAAGAAAAAAGCATATGATGAATTCTGATAATAACGGATATTTAGATTTTAAAAATTACTTACACTAAAACCACCACAATATACCAGTAGAGTATTACATTCTATTGTTTCATTAAAAAGGGACACTTTCTTCATATCGAGACATTTACAGCATGCTTTGTCCAAATGCAGTTTGTGCAGTTGAATTCCTTGGTGTCCCATTACTGCACCCATGCCATCTTCCTTTCCAACCATAGCCTCCCACGACAGATTTTCAAAGACATTTCATCTGTGCCTCCATCAACGGACATAAATATTTACTATAATAATTTGCTATAATATTTAATGTCAAGTCTGAATTGAGGATGCATTTCTCCTTTCACTCTGAATTCAGCAGGGTAAAAATTACAGGCCAATATTCCACCTAGAATTTGTTTGTAAAGGCAACACCTTTCCTCAGGGGCCTGGTGCCCCTTCTCTACACAGCTTTACCTACCTCTGTGCCAGGCTCCTGTTGTGATAAGAACCTTGCAGATTTTGAAGAAAGCAGCAACCATACCCCAAAATACCTGATGAGCTGATTGCAGTGCTGAGAGAGACCAGCTAAATCCCTCAAACTGCCAAACAAATGAGTGAAGAGTGACCTAGCTGCTTTTCAAAAAGGGGCTGGGGACTTTCACTGTGCTTCTGCCTTATGGGTGTTACAATTTAGAGCAAATGCAAGGTGGAGCCTGGGGAAGCCTTCCAGTGGTGTCAGCAGGGTCTGATGGGGCTGTGATGAGACTCTGAAGCACTTAGACCTCTGTGGCTGATGGTTTCTGTCTATGGAGCAGTGAGAAATGGCTCAAAATCTTTAAAGAATATATTTGAAGAGAAGCAGCAGCAGGTGGCCTGTGAGGGTCCCTGCTGTTGGGGAAGTGGAAGAAGCAAGGAGGGAAGGGTCCCTATCGCCCTCCTTGCCAGCTCCTGTCATTTCTGCTCAAGTTTCTTTCATAGAGAGAGGGTGTTGGAACATTGCACACAGCAAATTTTGCAGGGCTGTTGGAAATATCAATCCACTAAGTTCTCTTACTTGTCAGTGGGAAATGTAAATTAGAAGAAAAGTTCTTTCTCTTAAGTAATAAAACTTGCAATGATCAAATACTTCCAACCCACTTAAACATTTCTGGTAAGTGCTACTCATTCAAAAATCTTTAAAGGAGAAAGCACGTCTCTGGGCTCTTATCTGAAATATTTCTCAAAGGCTTGCATGTCTCAGAGACCACTTTTGCCTTGCTCTTGCACTCGTTGTTATTAATAACAAAATTTCCTTCAACGCCAGGGGTGTAAAATTAGTCTTTAAAATTTCCTTCATCAAAACTTTCCAGATTTATGTATTACAAATTGCTGTAGTGATTCATCAACAAATTGATACCAACAAAAATTTCACAGCACTGACGATGAGAGAGAAAAATAGATAACAAGGCTAAATCTTACTGTCTTTTGTACATTCTCATTGAGATAAACATAAATTCTTTATTCAAACCAGCAGAATTTGGCCTAGTGACACAAACTGCTTTCTGATTCTTCTGAGGGAGCAGTGAAATGAGAAATCCCATTTATATCTGCTATCTGCCTTTTTCACCAACCTTGGGAGCACAAACCATTTTTAAAAGTGGACTGCAATTGCCCTTGGCTATACAGATTAGTACTCAAAAAGGAAAAAAGGTCTGTGTCCCACTTTCAAATTGTTGGCATATTGTGCTGGCAAAGAAAAAAGGTCTGAAAGGGGGCCCAAAATAAAGTTGAGGCTGGGAGAAAGAGGCAAGGCCAGAAAATATGTAGCAGTTGAAAGGGGTGGTAGGCTGAAATTTTGTATGAGGCTACAAAGAGTAGAGACAAAAGGGTTTGGTAGACCCAAAGGTCGTTGGAGTCCTAGAATAAAGTAGAGGCTGAACAGAGGTGGTGGACAATAGTGGGTCAGAGACAGGAAAAAAGTAGAGGCCAAAAGTAGCCTCAAAAGGTCAGGATGCTGGAGATAAACCAGTAATCCAAGGGGGCTGGAGGCAGTAAGTAAAGGCTAAAGGGGGTAGAAGAAAAATAACAGGTGGGGGGCCCTGTGATTGCACAAATCTGGTTGTGCAAAAACTTCCCCCTGCAAGTTTCCTGGTGTGGGATCCAGCTTGTTTTCCTTAATTCATTTTTTTTCTGAAAACTACAGGAAACTTATCTACATTAATTCATCCAACTGCAACTATTGCTCATATTTATCCTTCATGCTCCTGCTTTGGAAGATGTTCTGGGGAAGCCTCTGCTTATAAACTACTAGTATTTTTATGTCCCTAGAGAAAATCAACTCCACTTACTATTTAGCTTTGAAATTGAGCCATAGCACTGGTTTGGATTTATTGAAATGGATTTTAATATATATACATTGCTATAGCAGAAGGAGTGATTCTGGCCTTCCTCTAAAGAGAAAAATGGTGTATCTGAGCAGCCATTATAAAAGCCACACAGTTTGAGTGTACTGGGAGTGCCTGGGATCGATTGAACATTTTCCATCATGGCCTGGTGATGGTTCTGGATTTGTCATTAGAAGTGTTGATAAAAGCCCGGTGTTTTGTGTAGAACAGGGCTAGCACAGTGTCAGTGGTTTTTCTGCACCAGCTGGGATATCACTGTAGAGACTTGCATGCAAGAGAGACTTCTTGTAGAGACTTCTGCAGTGCCTGAGAACAAGAGGATTCTAGATAGAGCATCTGCCAAGTTTGACACCCAGCACATGGTGATTGTGGCAATGCCTTGGGCAGAGGCTGCAGCAGCACGAAGCACCACTCAGTGCAGTACTTCTGAGTTATTTCATATCCAGGTTTTAGATTTTACTGGGTAATCACTCTTCTGCAGGGCAGGAGGGGAAGGGATGAGAATGAAGGTGACTGAAGGCTCTGTATCTTGCAGCAGATGTACAGAAATGGATGTTGCCCCTGACATGCCCAGCATTTAATAGTGAAGGGCTTCTACTCAATCACACTGTTGATTCCACCCAAAGAATGAATATTTTTACTAATCCACTGTTGCTGCCATTTCACACAAAGCCCACTGATCCCTGTCTATTGAATGAGTAATAGGCTCTTGAGAGTCCAGAGGAGATGGAATGAAAGACAAACAAGAAGGTTTCCCAGGTAAGCGGGGGATTAGAATGTCCCATGCGTGTGTGGAGAGGATGAGAGAACAGGTTGTTTCAGGAGAGCGTGCAGAGTTGTCATGATACCTTCCTGTCTGAATTATTAAGACTCAGAGCCCTGTGCTGAAGGAAGGATGCAGATTTTCCAAATTTAGAAGTCCGTATAGAGCACATTTTCTTCTTGATGCTTCCCTGTGACAGTCAATTCCAGCTGACAGCAGGAAGAAAAGATGTGTGCTGAATAAACCTTATTATATTAAAAGTCTTCTCTTTTAATGTGCAGTGTCTGCATTTCTGGGAAAAAACCCCAAACAACAAAGACCCAAAAAACCAAATCAACGAAGTTTATAATAAACTGTAAAATTGTAATGTTTTTCAAGAAATAATGTCATGCAAAGACATTCAGAACCTTCCATGCTATAAAGAAATGTGTAGAAATTGATTTTATTTTAGAGAATTAAAAATGGACTAATCAGCTTCTGGTTATATTACGCTGCTTTTGTTTTTAAACTCTTATTTTCCACTGTAGATAGGACACACACTAATGTTTTGCTTAACATCTTTAAGGAATGCATACTGAGCATCTCAGCTTGACCAGAACTTCTACTCAAACAACATACAGCTGTAAAAAAGAAACAAAGAATAACAGTGGCAATTTTAACTCATTTCCAATCCATCTTCTTTGTCAGATCAAAATTGGATCAGTGTCTCCAAGTTTAAACTGTGTTAATAATGTGGCAGGCTGTAAGTAAAAATAGTCTTTATCCTATGCCCAGTGCGTATTTGTATCCTATTAACCCATTTCCTTAGGCTCAGGAAACCAAGGGATAGAAATATAGCTCATTGTCTGCTTTAAACACATAAGCTGTCCACTCAGCATCCTCGGGCAAAAATAGCTGCACATCCACCTAAGTCCATTAAGCAACAACACGGGCCAATGAGCCAACTGTCTGAAGAGTGGCTGGATAAACACTTAGGAAACTGAAAACTCTTTAAAAGATTCTTCTGGGGCAATTGTGAACAAGTGCATTTATGGAGACTTTTAAGCAATTTGTAAGGAGAGGAAAGGATCAAGTTTTCAACACAGGTCAGTGCTAAACTATTTTGACTGGCCCAGCCCTTGAAGTAATAGCCAGAGCCAGGCAGAGAAAGCTGCTGTGAAGTGTGCAAAGCAACCTTGAAATGCAGGAGTAGAGGGTTGAGGCACATTCCTTTACATCCTGGAAGCACATATTTCATGTTTCTGATGTCAAAGGATTTCTTTCCATGACAGCTATTTCACTTGAATAGTCAAGAGGCTTGGGTACTGAGGGACACAGGGGCACCTTGAAAACTGGCTGTTTTAGATACAAACTTGAGGAATATAAACAACTTTCCAAATAGTGTCATTGTTATTGAACTCACAGCCAGAGGGCTGTGCTGATTATTGTTCTAATAAATCTCGGCTGTGCAGAGCTCAGATCAAGGCTGAGTACCACATTGCCATGTGTTTTAACTGGAATAGGAGAGCAGTGAAAGGAACAAAAGACTCATTGGAACCATCAGGTTTCTCTTTAATATATATTATCTTGGCACTATTCTATAAAACCTCACACAGGGCAGACTGGCTCTAAAGCACCTTGTATTAGCAATACATCTTTACAAGCTTCTCTACTCTTCAAATTTAGAGGTTGTCCTCTTCTCCTGAAGCTGTTACAGCTCCAGTCCAATCTTACTGCAGCTAAAGAAAAGATTGCAGTGCTTTTTTATTGCAAAAGTATTCTGCATTACACACGTGGCTGCCAAACTGCTACTGGAAATTATTGCCCCAATGGTAAATGTGTAACTCCATTTTGTCTCACTTAGATTTTATTCATTAAGATTCCACATTGATGTTAGCAAAAGTCAACAACTGCTTATGTTTGGTAGTTTACGGAACTGTAGGGAATAGCATAGATGGAGCTTATTTTTGTTAGTTTGCTCTTTTCCACTGTTTTGGAGATCCAATGTGCTGCTGTAGGTCCATTGTTCCTCAGTTGGGATAGAATACAACTGCCTCAAATGGAACATTTTCAGGAGAAATCAGTGAAAACCATGCAGCAGATGTACCAATAACAAAACCACATTAATAGAGTACTGCAAGTATTGGAGGTACCTTTGAAGATATAAAACTGTAGTCGTTTTGTTGGGTGGCATGAATTTCTCTTTACTGCCAGGTTACCTTGAGTGATGTTTGGGAGCCTCCTAACTGAGGCCTTTCTGTCATTAATGTAAGTGCTACGGTGACATTTTCCATATGAAGTGGCTGCTGTGGGGAACGCTGGATCCTGAACCAGCTCCATCAGCTGCTCCCAGGACCAGCCAAAGACAGACACTGATTGAATGTTTTCAACCCCCCCGTCTCCCACAGCTTCTCTTCTATCATAAAGCACTGGCCATTCCTCTAATAACTAAAGGGTATATAATAGCAATTTTACTGGAGTATAAAGAGAGATGTAGCACTTGAAATTCCACAAGAGGCATAAATAATTACCATAGTAGCACCTTTATGTTACTTTACTATATGGCCTTTTACTGAAGTTAACCTTACTGAAGAGAACTAACTTGAGTATCTGGCTTCAGTTAATTGTCTAGTGAAAAGAAATGCTGATAAATCGCCCCATTCCAAGGCCAGCCACTGCAAGAAAATCTACTTCCTACATATTTTGAGATGTTCAGTTAGCAGAAGTGGTATCCTCAACCTCAAACAGATATCCAGCCTTAGAAAATTGTGTTTAAAAAACATATGCAATGGCAAAGCTTGCAAAAAATGAAAGATGGGTTAGACAGGACCTTTGCTGCTACAATACTTTATTTTGGCAGCTGGCTTTCCCTTGAATTCAGGCAAAAGGTGTTGATCATATTAACTAGCTATAATTACATCCTTGATGCTCTATTTCACTCTATGCCATGTGTATATTCCTATGCAGCTCAAAGATCTGTAATAATTTTCAGGCCTGAATGTAGTTCTGTAGTTCATTTATTTATGAGTTTTCTACTTTTGGGAAAATGAAACCTAGTAGAAGACAGCATACCAAAAATAATGAGCTTTTCCCATTTTGGTCTTAATATGTGGATTTTATTTCATAGCAATTTTTAAATACTACTGTTTAAACTATTCATTTGCTTTTCCTACTATTCTGACTCTCTCTCAAAGCAAGTGGAATAGAAATGAGCCTAAAACACAACCACACAAGATATTAAAGCCAAAAATAATGGAAACTGAAGCTGAAGCACATTTCTAGCTATCATTCCTCATGGATTTACAGCTCTGTTGCACAGTCAAATATTAATATGGCAATCCATAGTTTGATGATGCAGGTCTTTATGATTTTTTTTAAGTCACTGGTCTTTTTCTGAATTAATTCATTCAAAAACATAAATATTCCACATGCAGAGATACTATATCAATCATACCGTTTCAAGAAAATATAAAGGATTTGGCTATAGGTTTCTAAATACGGATTTCTGAATTCTTGCCTATATATTGAACACATTCTCTACTTATAAATAGCACTAGGAAAATATAGAGCAAGAAACACATGGAGCTATATATAGAGGGAATATATAATGTTGGTGTAATCTTCAGGGATTCACTATAGATAATTTCTTTTGAAGATGTGTATATGTCTCTCTATTATCCAGACTTTGTTATTTTTAAATGCAATTCAATGAAAATCTGATGAGGAGGAGGAATTTCCAGCAAGAAAAGGCCAGGAGCTATCTTATTTGAATGAAGTGTCATTGCTGCTATTGGTTTGTTGGTTTGTGGGTGTTTTTAGCAGGTAATACTGTCAGAACTCTGCACTGCAAACAGTGGGGTAAATCTGGATCTTTGTGAAACACCGTGCTGAACTCACCTCGTTTTAATTCCTGCAGCAGCAAACAGTCCGAGGGTCGATGCTGTGCTCTCTGTGTCTGCTCCTGAGCCTTTTTATCCAAGTCAGGATATATCAAGCCATTTTATCCTGAGCAAAGTCAGGTTAATTTGGGGTGAAGAGGTTCCATTGCAGGGGCTGAGAGAAGCTGACAGAACAGCACCTGGGAGCTCGTGCCTTTATCCAAACACAGGGTGTGCTCGGGGCCCAGACTGGGGAAATGCATTTGTGCTCTACTGCACACAGGGAAAACACCTCACTTACTGAGCATCTAAACACTGTGATAAGGACGTGAGACCAAAACCAAGTACACCTCATCAGATGTAAACTCCGTTTCCTTACCCCTTATTCTTCTAAGAAAGAAAAATATGTAATAAAGTAAGAATAATAAGTTATTCCAGGTTCCAAAACTCAGTGATGATAAGAAGACTGTGACATTTTCAAACAGGACTTCAATGAACCTGTATTATTCATGGAGTTTTGACAAGCCCAAGAGTAAAATCCTTTGATTTAGAATAGCTTTTTTTCAGCTTTTAAGGAGTAAAGGAAATTGAGTTTCTTCAATTATAATATGTGTAATAATTGTCACTCAGTTTCTTGTCAAGGGACTGAAATAAGTGGGACTATGTAAAGCTGAACAGAAACATGGTTTATGTTCTCATGCTTTCTTGGGCCAGGGCTCTTAAAATGGAACAATTTTTCTAAAACTAAAGTGTCCTCACTGAGATCAGATAAAAACTATTCTAGGGCTTTCATGAATAACTTTTTGCCCCATACCACAGACAGATGAAATGTATGGCTTTCAGATTAACAGTGTAGCCAAACCCTACAATTCATGGCAGGGTGCAGACAACTCATGATAGCTAAATAAGAAATAAATTAAAAAACCCACAAACGCCAGAAGTCTGCACAAAATGTCTGGTTACACACTGCCAAAGGCCTTTTGAAAACAGTGTCAGTTCACTAAAACTAATTTAGTCTGGTGACATAAAATACTGCAAAACTATTAATGCAGATATCAGTTTCAAATTTACAGGAAAATCAAAGATGCTAAGACTTAAATTGATAAATAATCTTTTGGAACTCTTATTCCAGGTTATTATCACATTTGCAGTTTAAATTAACTTCTGTTGCTCTGTAAAGCTTTGTGTCTTTCACGGGTTTTAAGCTGTGGGTCTTATTGACACTGAGTTAACTCAAAATTTTCCACAAGAGACAATAGTACAAGTCCTGAGAGTTTCCTTATACATAATGCAATTTGTTTAATATGGCCAGATTAGGGGCTTATTCATCCAGGGATTTTAACACAGGAGGAGGCTCATTTGAAGCGAGCAAGACTATCTAAATTGAGAAAACGAAGCTAAGTACTTAATGTCTGCCATTGAGACCTAAAATAGGAATCCAGAAATAGATTTGTAACTGCAGTTCTCTAAAACAGTCTGCTAGATCATCAAAATTTGTCTTAATTAGAAATTAACATTGTTATTTGAAGCTGAGAATTTCTAGTTGCTTTCTTTTTTTCTTTTTTGTAGTTTGTACAGTTTTTGATATGCATATTTTAAAAAGGAAATCAAAATCAAGTTTTAGGTAGAGGAAATGGCAGCTCAGCATCTGTCTCCCTGTGCCAACTGCCCAGAGCCCAGGGTAAGGGCAAAGTGAAGACCATGGAGAAGAACTCGAGTAGCAGAATGTACAGTCTCTATTTATTCCCTTTTTCTACAAAACTGTAGATTACATTCAGGCGGTAAATTACCCTAATATTATTCATTTTTTCCCCTCAGATTCCCTAGAATTATCAAGTTATCAAACAAAAAGGATTACTCTTGCTAAAAAATGGTGTCTTTGTAAAAAGTGTTGCCATAATAATAGAATAGATTTAGAGCACTTAATTTCTTGGTTTTAATCTGATAAAAATAAAAAAAAAAAACAACAACATATTCCCCACCCCATAAATCTACCTGAAACACTACTAGAAGTCAGACTTACTTTTAAGCTTTCCTTTTTTTCCAGCCTCACTTGGAGTGTGTCTGCTCTGGGGAATCAGAGGAGAACCTCAGCATGAACCTCCAGTGTTTGCACAGTGTGGTTCAACTCTTGTGGACATGGATGAACCCACTCGGACACCAGGGACCCTTCATGAAAGACAAAGGAAGCTGCTCATGAGATCCATGCAGAATAGCTGATGTATGCTTTTTGTTCAATTCACAGCTTATTTACATTTATTATCCTTTATCCCAATGCTCGTCTGTGCGCATCAAGGGTTCCCATGGTGGTACAGTGGGAGGCATAATTCCCACTTGTTTGAGTTGAGGATTTCTTCTGAAAAAACCACAAACACAGAACAATGGAAAACAACCACTCCTTCCAGCACATGATGAGGGAATACAGCAGAATCTAAAGGAATATTCAGCACAGCAATGTGAATGCACAGTGAATGCATGCAGCTCTCAAAATCCCTGGAAAACAGGTAAGCACAGTTCCATTCTGGAGGAATATTTTTTATGACTGGGGAGTCTCAGGATGTGGTAAGTCCCTCAAGCCTGGTTTTCCTTGGTCAAGTTCCTGTGTTGTGACCTTTTTTTGCTTTCCCAAACTGGTTGTCTCATGTAAGGACCAGATTTTGGTGGATAAGTCAATGTTTTTAATCATTATTGGAGTCATTCTAATGGTGCAGCCATTGGATACTCATTTTCTAGGGATTTAAAAGTTTATTGTCATTGATACAGCACCAGAGTAGCCTGCAAATTCACTAAGTTGCAGAGTTCATTATGAGTAAAACCAAGTAAAGCTTTCAGCATCTCTTCTACATCCTCGTAGTTGCTTCTAAGGCTCTCTGTTAATTTCAATGGTTGCTGGGGCTTCCTCTACCTTGAGGAATCAGTTCTGGAATTGTCATTGACTTAGTCTAGAAAGCTGGTTGTTTCCAAGACACAAAATCCCGTTTAAAAGCTACGAACCATCCTCTGATACAATGTATATTAGTAAAATTTCATGGAATTTTTACTGTATTAAATGGTAAGCAACTAAACAGATCAAAATCAAATGAAGAGATCACAGAGAAACTGAACAAACATTAGAAGTCTCTCAGGCATTCAGGAACCACCAAGTGAATATTCTGCTTCTTTGACACCTGGGAATTCCTTTTAGGTGTATTTAAGTATTTGTAAGTACACTGAAATTCAGTGATCACAGATTTATATGGTTGTACAGATACTGCTATTTTATTCTTTAGAATTACTGATAGTTTTGGAAGAAAATTATCCAGGAACTGAAAATAGCGGTGAGGCAAATCAGCCAATCCACTGATCAAATCTGTGTTTAGATATAGCAAGGTGTCCCTATAATTTTTCATTAATTAATTAAGGAAATCTACGAGCAGTATTAAAGCGTATGGCAAAACATACGGCAGCCAGGCTCCACCATATGGCTGAGCCATGACTTTACCCCTCAGCCATCCATCCAGAGGCTAACTCAGGGCTGAAGTAACTTGCCATGCTCCGTGTTGGAGGGTTTGCAATCCACACCAGAACTCTGCTGAAGTTTCTCTCTGCCCCGGATGTGCTGCAATTATCAGCTGTTCTAGGAGGGAACAATGCTGGTTAGGGGAGAAGCAGAACTCTGCCTACCCTCATGTGTAGAGGTTGCCAGGAAACAGAATTTCTTCTGAAATCTCTGAAGGAAACATAGTTTTGGTTTCTAGAGATTACTTAGGGATGATATTTGAACTTTTCTGAAAGGAAGAAATGCGAATGAGAGGGTCGGGTCGGCTCAGGTTGAAAAAAAATTGAAACTCATGAAAGTGTAAACAAAGGTGATGGTTCTGATCGGTTTGCACAACTGTTCTTGCAAAAGTTACCTGTGCACAGACTTCTCTTCCCCAAAAACAAATGGGCTGTAGCTGAGACTTTCAAAGAACCCCATTTAACTTCAGCCCAGCTGTTCTATCTCATCTATGTGTAAATGGGAAATAGTTGCTGGGGTATCTTTAAAAAGCAGTATATTCACTTACCTCAAATTCATCAGGTGAGTCCTAGAGATTGAAGGCATTTGCAAGGGAGAATAATTGCTCACAGCTGAGGAATATAGACTTTTTTTTTTGCAGTCATAATATTGCATAATATGTGTGCTCAGGGTACTGATTTATCCTGGTTAAGCACAAAATGAGCCCATTCAAACTTGAGTAGTACTGTAAAAAGAAACACAGAACGGCCACCATTCCTATCTCAAGTGTTAAGTCCTCATTCTGGATTTCCTAAAAACATTTCCTGTTCAAATACAGAAAGAAACAGGATAGAAAATTAAGTGGAAGCATTTGTTTTGTGAATAGATAACAAAACTAAAATAGGAGGCACAAAGAAAGCAAAAGAAGAGAAGGCATTCCTTGAGTTAAGGCTGTCAAAGCACCTTCTGTTGGTTTCTAAATGAAGGCTTATTCAGCTATTTTTTCTCAAATTAAATATATGAGGTCTCCATAGCAACAGCCATTTTGCAAGATGCATATATTTCATTATGTTCTGGATATTGAGCAGATGAGTAAAGTGGAAGGGGAAATGCTATAACCATAACATAGGAATTTTTGGAGTACTTTCTAGGGAAAGAAGCAGTACTTACTGCCACAGAGCAACAATTTTCTTGACAGTAATGCTAATTTTAAAAGTTTGGTTTATTTCTAAAGAAATTACGCAATTCCTTTTCTGTTCTTGTTTTTTGTTGTGTGATATGTGAATTTGAAAAGATAATTTTACATAAAAATTAAAATATGACTTAATTTTAGATTTTTTTCTAGTCATCACGTTACAAATCTAGCTTTGCAGCAGGTCAAAGTGCTTTTCAAATCACTGATGTCATAGCAAAGATACCAGCTATGGGGGCTGAGGCTCTCCAGTCAATGTTAGACACACTGGTAAAACAAATTTTAAGATATTGTTTCCCTAGCATGGCTGTTGGTCATAGCTCAGTAGTGCTGTGTAAGGGAGAGAATGCAAGAGCTACCTAGAAAATATTTTAAAACTTATTTTGATATTTATGTTTGTTGTCAGTTATATGAGGACAGAGTACTAACTACACCTTTCTGCACAGAGTCCCTGCCTGTCTGGCAGAGCTGGGAGAGAAGTAAAGGGTTAATCCAAGCCCTTCAGTTATGGGGAAGAGAACTTTGACATAAACTTTGGTGCTACATCTGTATTTATAATTTAAACCCCACCCAATATTGTATCATAGAACCACAGCCTGGTTTGGATTGGAAGGCACCCACAACAATCACCTATTTCTGTGCAAGAGCCTGGCCCTGGTAAATCCAGTGGCAATGTAAAACCTGATATAAATCTGCAGTGTGGAGAGGGAAGAGCAGATAAGGATTTTGGTCAGCATTTCTTAGGCAATCTTCTCTCACAGCCTTTCTTCCAGATGCTCTTTAGCACCAGGTTGATATATGCTGAGATAGTCAGTATATCTTTCAGATTCCTCCAAATATCTGTATTTACCTTTAAGCATTTCTGAACATGACACGGGGAAGGACACCAGAGATAGGGAATTATTTGTGTGCACCATGCTCCTGTATTTAAAAGGTGGCTACAAAGTTGGACATGTAAGGAAAATATTTACAATGAGAACAATTAACCCCTGGAATAATCTCCCCAGGGAAACGGCAGTTTCCCCAACACTGGACACTTTTAAGATTCATCTTGCCTCACTGCTGGACCATCTTGTCTAGACAGTGCTTTTCCCAAGAAAGGTTGGACCAGGTGATCCTTGAGGTCCCTTCCAACCTGGTGTTCTGTGATTCAAAGCCCTTTAGATACACTGGTGCTCACCATGCATTCCTGACAATGCATGTTAGAGAACAAATTCAATGGGTATAAACTGAAACAGGTGAAGAACAGGATTTCTGAGATCACCTGGAAAGGGAGAGCCGAGTTGTGATAACCTTAGCTTGTGCAGTCTGCTACAACAGAGGCTGAGAGAGGACACTCCTGCTTGCTCTAAACATTAGAGACACGGCAGGTGGGGAATGGCTGCTTCGGCAGGAGGGCAGTGCTGAACAAAGAGCATTTTAAAGTGCTGAATCTAAAAGCAATTTGAATGAAAACTGGAATTAGAATTCAGTTCACTGTAAGAAGGTTAAAAAAAAAAAGAGCGGAAGATAAAAGAGCGAAACAATTTTGTTGATAGATAATGCAAACCCTGTGCTGTGTTATCTTTCAGTGTCTACAAAAGCAGCCCTGTCCCCTTGCTCCTGTTGCTGGGTGATGGGGGTGCCTGTGGAAGGTCCCCTTGCAGCCAGGGTGAAGCCAGCATTACGTTGCTGGTACCAGCAGCTTTCTCTGTGTGTGGAATTGCCTCACAAGTGGACAGGATCAATGTCCACACCCCTGGCATACGGAGCAGTGCTCAGCCACTGTTGGATTTGCTCCCTAACAGGTCTGCAAACAAGAGCTTTACTCTGAGCTGAATTCCTCCTCCTCTTTTTCATTCTTACAGAATAAACCATGAGGTTCTGCATACTCTTTTTCCCCCTCATACTGTTAAATTTTCTCAGAGACCTCTCAGGTAGCAGCCTTGAATGCTCAGTTGGAACAGCTGATAGCTGAGCATATTTGTGAGCTATTTGGTACATATTTGTACTATATCTGTGGTACATGGTGTTCTCCATAACAACATTAACTCCTTTTCTTTCTCCTACATGAACAACAGGTCATCTTTCTGCCCTATTTTGACTAAAATGTCAACAACAAATTTGAGCCAGGGGCAGAGCTGTTAAGCCCTGATAAGATAACTGAAGCATGACTTTCTTAGATATGAAACAAATTTGTCTTCCCTAGAGAAGATCTGTTATTTTATTTTTCCTTAAACTAATTGGAGGTTTGTTTTGCATTGTCTCAGCATGGCAGTTTAGGCACTAACCCTGTCACGTAGGTCCCATAGACTCTAACAAGAATATATCACACCTGAAAATACTGAGTGCTGGGAGTGATATTTCTGTTGGAATTCATGCTTACCACAACTAACTAGCTAAATACAGGGGATTTAAAGGGAGGATTAAAATGTCCTGTCTGACAGGAATCGCTACAGGCACTTGTATTAACTGGATTAATAATCTCCATAAAGTACTTAACAGCTAAATAGAGTTTTCTATATTTTCAGAGATAGTATTCTTAAAGATGTCTGATTTTCCAAAGGGAACATAAAATGTCACTGAAGCATTTCCATTAAGGAGAAGACAGGACCCCCAGGTTGTTAATCCAGCTCTTTGAGAGGCTGAAAATCTCAGGAGGCAAGCAGAGCACAAGCCACTCTCAAAGTTCTAGAAATTAATTTTCTTTTCTCCCCCTTGCTGCATGTTACTAACTTGGCTATTGATGACATACACAGTATTTTAATGGTCATGTCAACACAACAAAACACCCACGAACTGTATTTGAATTAGTATTTATTATGTATTAATAAGTTCTACAAGTCTTACCTTTAAAAAATATAAGATCTTTGGGCTACCCTTAGATACTAGACATCTATATCTGTAGCTATAATAAAAAAAAAGAGTGGCCCTAGCTGATGAATTGACATCTAGACAACTATAGCTTTTAAAGAGGGTTGCTACAATGTTCCTCACCATGAAGTACCCTTCGAGCAGAGCTGCTTGACCTACCTTTGCAATGCTTCCTCTGCCAGGTTTTCTTAGGGAATATGTTTACTCCCTGGTTATAAAGATTTGGCTGAATAAGGATTGTATAACCTGCATACCTAATCATGGAAGCTGCCTTATTTATAACATTGTTGCTCATCCAGATTGTCAAAGAGTTGGTAACTTGACAAATATTCCCACTCTGTAACTATTAACAGTTAGGTTAGAGAAAGCAGCCTGCAAAAACACCCGTACAGGAGCTGCTGAAGCCCAGATCAGCAGGATGTTGCTACAGGTAGTGTCAAGGTTAATGTGAATGTGATTTAGAAAGATTTACACAGTGTGGCCAGCATTTGACAGAATTTCCAGTTATCCAACAGCATCTACCTGATAATCTCAGTGTCTCACAGCACAAAGTCAGTTTGCTGCTACTGAAAGTCACAACAGGAGAGTGACTTGTCTGGGAGATCAAAGCTCCCGAAGTCAGGACAAAAGAACCTCCATTTATAAATGAAAGGCAGTAAATTTTCCTTAACTTTGTCAGGAATTATTTTTGAGCAAATACATGATCCTCTATCCCTGTGCTTTATTTCTGCTCAGATACTATGAAAAAGAACAAGGAAACATTATCAAGCTTTACTTCTGCAGGTCCAATATGCCTGGAGAGGAGCAGCCTGTCACCAAATCCATTAAGGTTTGCTCAGGCGAAGAACTGATACTTTAAGCAGAAAGCAAACTGTGGCAGTGTCAGGCACAGAAAGTGCAGCAGTGGAGTTGCAGTAGGCAAAGATGCTTTGCTTCCAAGGGCATGTCATGCAAGGTAATTGAGGGTATGAATGGACACAGAACAGCTTAGTCGAATTAGATTAGAGCAAAGCCTGTCAATAAACAAGAGCTGAGGACAGGAAAACTAGCAGAATTAACAAGAGGAAACAAAATATTCTTTAAAAAAACAAAAAGGTATGATATTGTGAGCAAAATGAAACAATAATCAAATCAATGCTTTTAGAAAAACTTCTGGTGCTTTTTAGCTGTGCAGCACAGATCCTGTATGAGAGCAGTACCACTGGACCTACAACCTCTGCTATAATTTCTCATTAGTATAATCTTAGATTCTTTACTTCTCCAGTAATATTATTAGAAATAACAATAAAAGCAATACCATGTATCCTCAGGGTTGGTGCAGGCTTCAGACTTTCAACAATATATATTTTGGGAGCATTTTTAATTCCTATCCTAGTATTCACACTCCTTTTATATAACCATAGCTATGAGAATATTCCTTTTTCTTTTCTAGCTATGGTTTGGGCACCTCCTGACAGATTCAGCATCTAGTAGGCAATGTAAAGGTTTGGTCACTCCTCCTGCTCCATCACTCCACCTCTCTGGGCTAAAACTCCAAGCATTGCATGCATTATAAAAAAGATATGCCTCTGCTTACATATTGCCTCCCTGCTGCCTTTTTTTTTCTTAACTTCCCAGATTCCAAGTTCTCGGATACAACTCCAATTTGTCAGTGCAAATGCACTCAGGAAGCTGCATCAATGTGGAGTTGATAAGATACGATAATTAAGGATATATCTAGGCAAATCCTATAGCAGGATTTTAATGCAGCAGCTTGAGATTTTGAACCTTCAGGCTTCTGACTTAATTAAAGAAAATAAAATAAAAGGTGATCTATTGTTTCACTGTCTTGAATCTATGCAGGACAGACCTCCTACAGAGCTACTGGTGACTGGCCCTGGATCCATTATCAGTTCCAGCTAAGCAATCTCCCAGAGATCAGTGCAGTCAGGACCGTCAAAGCCTGGAAATCAGAAGGAAACAGTTCAGACTGTTGTATTTGTCCTTAACATTTTGTAACTGCACTCCTGTGTTTTGTCACTACATTTCATTTTTGCATAAACATTCCCTTTGGGCACCTGGGCTTCACAGCAATGGGATCTTTTCAAAGTACATCATCCAAAGATGTCATGCTTGCTTCAAACTGCTTGTAGATGAAACAACAGCTGGATGAGAAGTTTGATGAACAGGTAACCAGAGTAATGGGGGGATTATCTTTCATGTAGTAAGCAGCAGCCACAGCAAAGCAACTGCTTTGTTAAAGGAAGGGTAGCAGTGCTTTACAACAAATCATTCTTTATTTTACAAACTCCAGCCACTCCTCTGTGTCAACAAACCCTTCTCAAGGTGCCTGGGGACAGAAGCTGAATGACATGTGAGCTAGAAGGTACGTTGGGTAAACCATGGTTCTCTTTTTTTATTTTGCTCTGACTTCGATTTTCACCAACTTCTTGCCTGGGTCAGTATGCATCCTCAAATTTATTGTTGAATCTCGATGCTTTCTCTTCTGCAGTAAGGCACAATTCGACCTGTTAGCTTCTCCTTTCAATAGATGTTTATGTGAAAACCTTAAAACATTAGCTGCACAGCACTCCGAGATAAAACATCCCTTGATGAGAGACACATGTAGTAATTATGCCTCATAAAGTGTAAGTTTCAATCCCTGCAACATCAGCATGGATATACATTCTATTCTCTGTGAGGCCATCTCCTCATCTAGGTTTTGTTATCTGCTTGCAGACTGATCTCATTTTGGTTTTAAAGTGTAAAGAAGGAAAAGGGAGTAAAGTAATTGTGACAGGGATAATTTGCAACCCATGCCAGATAAGCCAGTCCTTTGGAGTTGTTGGTTTTGTGGTGGGTGAGGGGGAAGGTTGTAGGTGATGAAGCAGGGTTTCTGCTCCTGTAGTTGTCTTGTTCATTTGGTGCCAGCTGAATGTTGGTCCCTTCATGTCATCAGTCTCAGTGGGGAGCAGTGACAGTGCAAAAATCTGACTTTATGTATCTCTTTTTTGTAATTCATTAGAGGTGAGAAATGAGGCCTCTGTGCATTGAATTACTCTGATGCAGAATGCTTTCCAGCAGTTTATAAACCCATCCCCTAGGGTTTCAGTGTTAGCTAAAAGAGAACATGCATTTCTTTAATCTTGATTTTCTAGATTCCCAGAAAAAAAAAACCCGCAGTAAATATAGTCTTTCTTTCTGCACCATGGCATTTCAACAAAATATCCCTGTCATTTTTATCAACATATAGAAAATTATCTGCTTGTCTATTGAGGTGGGATGATATTTAGTAACAGCCCTTGTCTCCAGGCTGCTGGGTAGTTTAAATCATCTTTATTGATGGATCGTGTCAAGACCTAAGAAAAATATCATTGTGCTGCACCTGAATTTTTTAGAAATAAATAACAGAAAGGGGGCTAATTATATTGTTTCTTACAGTAATTGCATCGATTAAAATAATGAAATACTGTGGGAGCTTCATGTCTAAAGTTCTTATTTAAAACCTGAAGAAATCCACTGTGGGCCTATGGCTCTCTCCCACATGGTTTACATGAATTTGAAACATGGGAGGGTTTTAAAGCACTTATGCAACAGCAATTAGGTATTTAATTACTCCCTTCTATTAGATCCTGTTGTTAAATCCAGTTCATAACGCATGAACATTCTGGGCTACCGAGGCAGGAGCCTCAAACCAAGCCAGAACAAACAATGTGCTTAGGCAGAGGTCATTAACTGCAGTACCAACCCTTGTGGTATTTACATAAATGTAATACATCAGCTACAGCAACGGGGTGCTGAGGGAAGATGGGGTCTTGGTTGCTCTGCAGCCCTAAGAGCGTGTCCAGCTCCACCAGGCACTGCCTCTTACCAGTTCTTACATGCACCCGGCTCCCAAAAAGGGCTGCATAAATGGACTGGGCAACTCTCATAAAAATAACCTCTGACTTTGAAGAGCCCACCCCAAGCACATCACCTTTCCTTCTACGAGATAAAATACTCACCTTTAGCAAGCTCTAAAATAGTTTTCCACTTGAGGCCACTAACAACATAGGGCTCAGAAGTTAATATATTGACCCGTACCACAAACTAGATTTTTAACTGAGTATTAACTGGAACCTGGTTAAGCTCTCTGCAGTAAATGAGGTTTGTATTGAATAAAATGGCTGACATGGAAGTAGCATCAATTTCATAGTGAGTTTGCTTTAAATGTGCCTTAGGAGCTCAGTAACATAAATCACAGGACTTCCATTATTTAATTTTTAATCTCAGCTTTTAATAGCTTCATAATTCAGTGTTGTTTTTAATTACCGTTCGTATCTTCAACAACAACAAAAAACAGGCTCAAAGAAAAAGAAATCAAACATCAGAACCTGGTTTTGATTTAGAAACATTCATAGTA
This sequence comes from Daphoenositta chrysoptera, assembly GCA_013397915.1. Lineage (NCBI taxonomy): Eukaryota > Metazoa > Chordata > Aves > Passeriformes > Daphoenositta > Daphoenositta chrysoptera. The sequence goes on along the minus strand of VZRO01004058.1, from coordinate 403,548 downwards.
TTAAAATAGAACTATTGCTCCTAGCTAAACTGTTTGAATTATACATTAATTCATTTCCTCTGGTTTCCGTGGTGCTATTTTAGAATATTTTTTTCAACCATTGATTTACATTTTATGTTCAAGCTGAAATTCCACTCTTAATATTCAAAGATATTAGATCAGCTACGTAATTTATTAATTCATCAAATTAAATGCCATATTCTACCACAAGTGTCTCACGTTGGCTGCTCACCGACCAGCAAGTGCCACAGGGACAATGAATCAGAACATTTTGGGGGATCTGCAGAAATCTAAGATTCAGAAAAGCAAATGTAAACCCCAGTGTGCTGTGGGTGACATCCAGCCAGGAGGCATGTCAGAGTCCAAATGGCATCCTGAGGCAAACATGCATGCTGTTAACTATGCCACTTTGGCTTATGGGAAGAAGTAAACTCATCATAATAATTAATGCTTTGTCAGTCATTCATTTTTCGAAATCTAAACTGCAGCTGATGTATCTTACAGTGCTATAGAAGCTAGAATGCATTGGAAAAAAATTCCTGATCCACCTCAGTGTGAGTACAGCCAAGAAAAACTGTTCACTGCAAAGGAACAACTTGATTTAAATTTTGCATTTCCTAGAGTCCAGTAGTGCTACACCTGCTTTCAGCTCACACTTCCATATTTTACAAGTATTAAGAGGCAAAGAGAAGCCTCCTTTTAATTTTTTGTCCCAGCCTGATTTCCCTTTAGCCTATCTCCCTGCTCTCCTGCTCTGGAGCTGGGCAGAAACCAGCACGGAGAATGGTGAGGTCACCCTGTGCACCCACAGGAGTCCCCAGTGCCAAAACCCTGGGGCACGCTCTCCATTGGAGCACCCAGACTGGATCATTCTCCTTTGCAGCCCTGACTGCAGCTCTCTTTAGATCAGACACTCAGCAGAGACTAAACACAACTGCTTCAATGTCAGAAGTTAATCATGATGGATTAATTAATTAGAAATTAAACTGCTGTCATCCCTCTTCGTTCCTTCTCATCAGGACATCTTCCTCCTTCATCTGCAGCAGAGTTCAGCTGAGGCAGAGCAGAATGCAGACATGTAGCTTGCACAGCTACAGTGGGAAGTAGATGTGGGTGCATCTATGTATATACACAAAGACATATGTTTTAAATAGATGCATATACATAGATATATATATACACACACTGAATAGTTGTCGCTATAAATAAATAGTGTAAAGAAATGCAATATTTACAGATATATTTAAATCATAAGCTCTTGCTGTCCAGAATCTAAGGAGCTTTTCTGTCTAATTCAGAGATTTTATATATATA